>KZ062620.1:33800-79654 GCA_002091835.1 Anopheles maculatus
GTGTGTGTGTGTGCATTAATGGACTTTTTTTTACAGCCCACCAGACTGCATGCACGTCACAGATACATCTTGCATGATAATATCAAATGCGAACCCAACCAACAGCAAGATTAATGAAGTACAGGACAGACTGCAATCCCATGCATCGTATATGAAGCAAACAAAAGTACTTTGGGTTTGTTTGTAGCTCGCGTCACACTCAAATAAGAGATTATATTGGAGATTACAACAAGAGAGTTTGAGTATGGTTCCTTTAATATCGTAATTGTTGCATTTTTTATAGGTTAAAAGTTGGCGATTGTCCAAAATTGCGTGTACAAGCAATAGTCAAATTTATATTACACCACCGTTGCGTTTTATAATTGCTTACCGACTGTACATTAAACATCCCAAGCTTAAACACATTCTCATGCAAAAAACTGCATTCGTTTCAACCACCACCAAGAAGATTGCCAACCAGACAACAAAGTAAAACGCTTTTAAAATCACGCTATCCCTCTTAGTCCACCATCGCTGGTTCGCTGCAATCGGCGAAAGAAACATAAAAAACAGGGGGGGGAAGGACATGGGTGTGTTTATGGTTCTGCTCAAGAAGCAGCACTACAGGGTACAAGCATCCTCAATCACTTGCCTGATATCTGTGTCATACCGCAAGAGACCACTTTTAACGAAAGAAACATAAAAAACAGGGGGGGGAAGGACATGGGTGTGTTTATGGTTCTGCTCAAGAAGCAGCACTACAGGGTACAAGCATCCTCAATCACTTGCCTGATATCTGTGTCATACCGCAAGAGACCACTTTTAAGATGCAGGCAACTGCTAGAAGAAGGAAAAGAAAGGAACCAAACCTCAGCGTGCGGATTTTTTCCGCTTAATTTAGCTAAAGAGCACCGATGTCAGCGTTGAATGAGTCAGAGGGCCGGACGATCCCGACAAAAACTCTCCGGCGACTGAACATTATTATGCCACAAGCGCAGCGCGTCTATTACGCGTAGGCGAAGAAGGATGGTTTACTGTTATATGCAGCCCAAGGAACTTGTGACCGCGTAGATCCGGTTTCTGGTGGACATTCGTGGTGAGGCGGGAGGTTTAATGTAAACCTTTGTTGCCGTACTAAGTGCGTTTGCGAGGGTTTGATTTTGTTTTGTCAAAAATGGGATTGAAACCTCATCCAATGGTTTTAGTCAAATTGTAAACATATAAAATTGATATGAACCACTGATTGGTTTATTCAATTAGCTCATCGTCAAGAGCTAATCCCTCCATAAAAAAGCAAAACTAATATGAAAGTTATGCAAATGCTGGAGAAGCACGTTGAGATAAAATTAAGTCAGAAGATATTTTTATAGCATAATTTTAAATTGGGGGTCTATGATGACTGAAGCCAGTTTTTTCTTCTGTGTGTTCTGTTTTGACGTTTTGTGACTAAAATGCTGCTTCTCCAAGACTCCAAATGACAGGCAAAACTAAATCGCCAAAAGCATGTCATGTTATTCGAGCAAAAACCAAAAATTAGATTAGATCCGACGATCTAGAGTTAGAACGAATTAATTTTGACAAATTAATTTTTTGCTACTTATTGACGTTCGTAGAAAACCAACTGTCAAAGTGGCATGTCAGATGACAAACGCTTCGGGATGCGGTTCATCTGCTCTAAAAACTCAACTGCTTGAAAGAAGGAGGCTTAAGATTTTAAGACTTTCAAGCGTAAGTCATCATAAAAACCCCAATATCTTAATTCTCAAACAAGCTCAAGCATAAAAATGGAACTGTGTTTGCCAATTTGTGGTTCGTTGTGTTCAAAACGACACGCACTTAACTGTCAGCTTAATAACGCGCATTTGCTATAAAATCAATCAATGCTCCCTGCTATAAAGCGTTCGTCGCTTGTGGATGCATCAAGTCAGCATTTGCAAAACGCTGTAATCCTTTCCTTTCAACATCGCCCAGTTGTGCCAGCGCATCATAAAGGTCAGGCCAAGAGTCACAACAAGACTCCGCGCACTGCTGACGAATAAAGAACTCAGTTTTCAGGCCCCCCTCGACTAAGATCAGAGGGTAAGCGTGTGATTTTAAGTTCATTTTTTTCTGTATCGACCATTCTGCGAGTCCTCCACCACGAGATCCTTTGCTGTGCGGGACGGAATTCATGGAAACGGCCAACCCCGGGGGCCGGTGTCTTGCCCTGTGTCTGCGTTGCGTCTGCTTCGCGTGATTGCTAATCGCGCTCGTGCAAACACAAGGAGAACGGGTTTGCCCATTTTTCTGTTTGGGTCGCACCTCGTTCGGCGCGTACAGCGTACACCGCGCGCGCGTTCCAGCGATTTTGGTGGAGTATTAATTTCTTTCACTCTTCGCCTGTGTCCAGTGCACCCACGCACCCACTCAGGGGCCACCCATCTCCCCTGGCCTCACCGGGTTGACTCCGGGGCGAAAGAAGCATTCTGGCGAATGGTGATCATGTTATTTTTAGAACTCGTTTCGGAATATTGTGAAACGTTTGCTGGCAGGTAACTAATGTTATGTCGTGTGGTAGCGTGTGAGGGGTGAAGGGGGTGGCTTTCGATTTTTGAATGTGTTATGCCTCACTTGATGCTGGTATCTGCTTCTTGTTGTTGCTGTTCACTTTTCCTGTTCTGCTCGGGAATGTTTCTCCGTTTTGCTCCTTTCTTTCTTTATATTTTGTACCTTTTTCCCGAACTGGTCCATGGAATCGAGAATCGAGAATCGAGCGCTGTGATCTGTTACCTCCGAATGTGTACCGCCAGTAATTGGTGGATCAATAAATCAACAAATTTAGCTTCATTTTCTACCAGCGTTGTTTGTATCAGGCTGTTATTCTTATGTCCGTCTAAAATATTAACACGCCATTGTATGATATCATTTTCGCACATCCAGCCAAGGCACTACTGTAGATTGCATCATCGGTTAGAGAGTTTTCACTGTGTTTTTTTTTTGTTTTGGTGCCCCGAGGTTTGTTTGTTTATCTTTAAAAATCTGCAAACACAGCGCAGTTTCGCAATATTTATATTTTACAATAAAGCGAGCTTGTATTTATTTTCAGGGTGCGATTTTCGATGCGTTGAGTTTGGTTAAGCTGAAGGCACGCTTTATCGCAAGTAGTCGTGGTACATCTTTCGACGGTAGTCATTGTATTGAATGGACTTTTTATCACGACTTGTTTCGCTCACTTTCTAGCGTCCCAATTCAATTTTTCGTCACGAAAAATGTCTTAACTGGACTCGAGTTTGTCACGCTTTTCACTCGAAGAATGATTTTCAAGTTGAGAAATTGGTAGATTGTGGCTTTGGTAAATGTTGTAAGCTTATCTTTGTACGCTACGCCAGAACATGCATAAATCGTTGAAGGTGTAAATGCCCAAATTGTTCTTCAATCGGCCCAATAAACGAAGCAACAGCACGGCCATCATTAGGGTCAAAATGCTGATGGGGTCTAACACCGTAAAAACTTGATTCGCTGATAGATGCAACCATTAAGAATCATTTTAGGAAGCACCATTTATGACCTGTTTAACGAGCATTAAATGAAACTGTAATGAGTTTTTCATTCCCCACCCGGATTCAGGACCACGAGACGGATGACAAGAACTCGTAAAACGCGTTCACCAGCAATTGCATGACCCATGGTTATGTGAGCGTCATCATATCGGCTAGTAGTTGTAGTAGGCTTGCGTGAAGATTGCGCTTGATTGCTGGATTTGATTCGTGCTGATTGGTGTCGTTTGGATCTCACCAATGATCTACATATCGATCTGGAAACAGACGCTTCAACACTTTGTGGCGCCTTCTAACTTCGATCGTTTACTAATCAAAGAATATTGTGTTTTCATTGGTTTGTTCATAAGTGTCATATAAGCAATTTGATCGATGGTACAGGAAGCTGTAAAGGGTTTGCCATTATCGTTATGAAAGTGATTTACTTTATTGATATAGGGGGTTTCGCATGCAACTTCTTAACTTGCTACTCGCAAAAGGATTCATACAATATTGAACTCTTCCAATAGCTTTGCAAATGCTACCCAAAACTCAACAGAATTCGTCACTATCAGCCCCTTCTGGATGGTTTCGGCCGTGTTGTTTCTAGCGCCATCCAAATGCAATTCATCAATCTCATTTAATGAGCTGTGTTGGTACCCATCACCACAAGACGAGGCTTACAATGAATACTTATAATGCAACCGTTGATGCGTGAAAACATGTGCGGCCGGGGCACTTTATTCTTCGGCGCTCGAGCCACCAGGGTGGGTGGTTAAGTTCTGTCAGATCCTGGGAGTAAATTTATATGTAAAAGACCTGCTCTTCTCACCATCATCATCGTCGCGTTTGTGTGTGCCATTAGGACCAAGGCGCAATGTAATTTGCTTGTTGTTATTCTGTCGTGCACGCTCATGAATAGTGGATCAGGCATGCCGGTGGACGGTATCCTACCATACCCACCCATTTGCTTGTGAAGTAGAAAATGTGAGAAAACAAAATTCATTGGATCCAAATTGGAGGCTCGACTTCTTCATTTTTTTTTTTTGCAAACCACTTGCTTGGCAAGCGAAGTAACCGTTTTTCACGTTTTTCGTTCAGTTTGGGGTATAGACACCGTCATGAGACGCGCTGCTTGGTGACAGATTCTTGATGACCGTACCATGTTCTAAAGCCGTGTAATGTTTCCAGACTTCTTCATTTTTTTTTTTTGCGAACCACTTGCTTGGCAAGCGAAGTAACCGTTTTTCACGTTTTTCGTTGAGTTTGGGGTATAGACACCGTCATGAGACGCGCTGCTTGGTGACAGATTCTTGATGACCGTACCATGTTCTAAAGCCGTGTAATGTTTCCCGTTTTTTGGTTTTTGCAAACCAACTTTACCCAATTTTAACACAAGCGGCGTTGACGTACGCTGCGTGGTCGCGCGTTGCATCGTAATTTTGGTCACGTTTCTCTTGTTAAGTTCTTAAGCTTACCATTTTGGTTTGACGCTAGGGTTCTGTGTGTTCTGGCGTTTCCGTGCTTCTTCATTTCTGGTCGTACGCCTGCTGCTAACCGTGGCAAGTGTTATTTCATACTGTTCTACCCTTGCGTATTTGTAGGCAATATTGCGTTGTCCCAAGCTTTCCCAAATGGCTCAAAGATTGCAAAAAACTCTGGTCTGCGGGACCTAAAACAGTGGAGTTGCCACAGGTTGTGAACTGATTGTGCGAATTTTGTGTTGGTAGCTATCATTATTCACCCGCTGGTAGACCGAGACAAAATGGTGAGTACCAGTGAAAATATATTGAGGGAACGCCATCGTCGGCAGATCTTTAACCAGCGAAGTTACCAGCATCACTACCATAACAATGCATAATGCATACGATCGATCGAACGTTTGAGGATTTTTTAGCACATTATCGCGTTTCTGTGGCGTGCGCCAGGTTTCAGATGGCTCTGCAGAAGAATTACTGAACACTGTTACTGAATCCAGGACAGAGAAACTTCAAACTTAAAGCAGAGATTTGTGCTTATAAAAATCTTGGACTTAAATTTGTCAAATTGTTCACAAGAATCTTTTCAAACGGCTTTACTTTGCGTTAATAATAAATGATTAAATATTAATAGCTTAAATAACTGCTGCACTTCAGCAACTACTCTCATCATGAACTGTTCCCAACTGACAAGAGTGTGCTGTTGCAATACCAAAGCACTCGTCGTATAACAGTGTTTTCGACTCCAACAGACTGCCGGTCGATGGATAGAGGGTAATAAATTTTTATTTCGACCAACTTGAACTTGAGTCACTTGGAAAGCGGTTCTTGAAATGGCGCGAGTGATGACTTGCACCGTGCTCGTGATGCGGAGCGTACCGAATTTGTCCATGCACTTAGTACCGAAAGAAAACCGTTGCTCTTGATGCAGAGCGAATAAAACACTTAACATGCACGTATCCGGTTCGAAGGACCAAAAATGTGAGATATCTCACGGAGAAGAATGTACGTGATGAAAAAATGTTTTCTGTGTATCCGAAAAAAAGGTGTTGCGCGTTCGACTGCTGATTTTTAACTCTAAATTTATTACATGCATTACATTCAATCCGATCTTCGTTCGTGTTCAACCTTCGTCCTTTCTAATTTATATTACCTAGTTCGTGACTTAAACTAATTGCCCTAGAGGTGATCGCGTAGTTCAAATATTTTCGTTAAGTTCCCAACAGGCACGCAATAAATTCAATGTAAGATAGTCATTCATGTTATGTTTGTCCATCTCATTTGTCGTAAAAACGTGAACACGGTTCAATGTCACTCATCATTGACCCTTAGTAACACGCCTTTTACGTCTTCAGACAAGCCTAGGTCAATGGACTGTTTTTGCACTTTGAGGGACTTTAACTTTATAGATAATGTCAGGATTATCAGTGCTTTTATTTGACGAATATCGGATGTTTTGCGTTTTGAGAACCCTATTCAAAGGAATGTGTAGAATCAGTGAACAAGGCATGAAATATTTTAAAACTGGTAGAGGAGTGTGGTTATAGAATTCCCACTTACGATTTATTAGTCGTTTGTTGAAGAGATAGTTGGTAACTATCAGTGAGGATAAAGAAAAGAAAAGTAAATTACCTACCAGATCTGCACCTTATGGCAAATCTTGGAGAAGATGACGGTACAACAGTTACACTTCCACAATCTTTTCATTGATTTTAAAGTCACATATGACAGCATAGCCAGGTTAACACGCAATGAACTTTTTTGAGATCTCGGCCAATATTACCAGGCTTGTAAAAAAGAGGAATGACCAACACCATATGCTAGGCGAAGGTGTATGGAAAACTCCAGGGCAAGTGCAAGCACCTGCACTAGCAAAATGGCATTGTTTGTCTTCTAATTAAATTGGTGATAAATAGAGCTTAGCCTGACGAAGTCTTTTTAGTCGCGGTCGATAGGAAGATAGGACCTTTGGTAGCGTATGTATGGAAGGCCGCAACAACGAGCTCTGCATTGCGCAGCGAATTAGACTTGCCAAGCTCTGATGGGTTGGTCGTGTCATGGGAATGGCACCAAACAACCTATTCATAAAGTCCTTTTTGGCCGACCACATGGACAAAGATGGCGTGGGCAGTCTCAAACTGAGATGGAGTGATGACGATGATGCATCCGCTGGGAAATTGTATTGGTCGTGCAATTTGATTGGCAGACGACGGCGCTAGACCGAGGATTGTTGGAGCATCTGATAAGTACATAAGTAAGAAAGTTGATTTCCACAAAATCTACTTTCGTTGATCAATCAACCAGCGTTGAGTAACCTGGTTGTCTATTCAGTTGAAAAAATCTCAGGAAATTGCTAAGTGTCGCTCTATATTTGCAGTTTACTATCACAACGATTTAAGAAGCTTTGTTTCATTCTTTTAATTTAAATATATTAAGGAATTTAGGTGGAGAACAGTTCTTTTGCAACATTTAGTGCAATTTAAACCAGCCATTTTGGTATAATACTTATTCTTCTTGACACTTGTACCTCAAGAAGTAGTGTTTTATTATTTCTGACTTGCTTGACTTAACTTATTTTCAAAAGATTTGCCTTAAGTCTTACATTCGTTACATGTAAGACACGTAAAAAGTTTGATAAGGATGCTATAACTAAACTTTATGACCATATGCTGTATTATGGAGACGCCTAGTGATTATGATTAAGTAACTTATAATAATAATAGTATTAAGTAATATGAATAATGAAGGTTATTGGTATTGAATGACACAAATACGATATATAATTTCAAATTGGTATAAGAGGGTTAATGTACCTTACAACCCTCTTTGTTGCAATTACAATTCTACGCTGACGTTATTTTATTGAAGATAATCGCTTTATCGATTAATCGATAATTCTATGACTAATGTACAACGTTCAGTAAATTGCTCATGGTCATATCAAATTTATCGAAATGACCCAACCGACAATCACTCATGCACAAGATAGCCAACGCGAAATTGTGAGTATGGTGAGTTCTAATCATAAAAATCTTCTTGTCGTTGCCCAAGCGGACATCATTAAAGCAGTTAAGCTTCCATGCACGATAAAGATAATATTGACCAAGTTAGCCAGCTTTATTTGCACCGATTCGGCGCTTATCTCGAGATGTATTCAAACCGTGCAAAGATTTGCACAGATTCAGAGGCGCGCAAAAGTATTCGAATCGCACATCAAACCACGGTGATATCGCTTATGATGGCTTGGCAAATTTGATCTTCGATCTTCACGCAGCTGCCTTGAGCGAGTGAAGATTATATATTCGGTTGGGAAGGAGAACAAAACCAACAACAGCGCGTCGTATCGAAAATAAACACCCCCCCCTTGAACCGAACGTCAATTTTACGACCAATCCAATAGATTGATGGTCGTCAGCGTTAGCCGTTAACCTGTGCCGTACGGTTCAAGCGCTCTCTTTTAGCAACTGGTAGATAAACACTACCCCAACCATACAGTGTGCGTGCGTGTGTGAGCAAAGTGGGTATGTTTCACTATCAACATCGTATGCGGCTTCTGCGGGCGGTGTGCCTAATGCATCCAGACCGTACCACACTACCCACACAAACCTCACACTACCCTAGGACAGCTCAGTTTGGCGCATCAACGCGGGGTGATCCTAATTAGTGGAGTCAACCGTGAATGACTGTCGCGCTGATTCCCCGGTCCCCGGTGGAGCAGGGAAATGACGTATTTTTCTTGTCTTTTCACTCCGCCAAACGATACGTTACGCTAGTGATGGTGATGTTTTGATGGTGCAAATATTTACCGATTCGCTGTTTGCCTCGGATCTGTTTGCTGGCTGGAATGGAATGGCGGTGTAATCTGTCTTCTCGGCTGCAGCATCATGCTCTTTTGCACGTCGTCGATGCCCCACACGCACAGACACATATGCGAGGCACACAGCGAAGGCAAATTTCCGTCCAGAAGTTGAAACATGAAAATGAGGAGCTGAGGAGCTACTTAAACTCGGTTGACCTCACGGCCATAAAATGCACCAAGAGATAGCTTTGGCCACCTTACCGTGATGAGCTCACGTTGCGAATGTCTTCGCTGGTGTATCGTTTCGGACGGTACAGAGGCACCAAACAAGACGCATAGGAAATTGGAAAGAAAACTAAACTCAACTCATATCGAACGGACGAAGCTTGCGAAGCATTCGATTTGATCCGAAATCGAGTGTGAGCAGTGTTTGCCCTCTGACATTCCATGAGTGTGTACTAAGGTCGATGGATCGAAAAATGAATGATTCACTTGATTGGACGGTGTGTTTTCCACGGGGGTGATTTGCCTAAGAGGAACAAACCGGCCACACTACACACAAGCAAGCCGAGAAAATTATCATAAATTTGCTGCTTTACATAGTTCCGTGTCGATTGGATCCATGCCCAAGTGACAAACGTTTGAACTAAGCGACGCTGCTGACGGTGGTTAATCTCTTCAGCAGGTTGACCGCGACCGAGCAGCAATCGGAGGCTCACTATAAAGGTCCCAAATATAGTCATCTAACCTTGAAACAAATAAAACCACCGTTTTTGTTATTTCGGTTGTGCGCGCGAACAGGTTTGCGTGTGGACGGCGGGAGAATTGATGAGATAAGTTTTAGGAATGATGGTCATTTATTTGCTTTGAGATGTGCTCGGTTCGTCATTTAAATAGCGGTTATCATAAATCCTGTTAATCCTGCAGCAGCAGCAGCAGAGTTCTAACCTTCTCAGACACAAAGTATGTAAAAAGATGAATCGATGTATTTCTTGTCTGGTAGATAATCCATAACCTCCGAGGCATACCGGTCTTGGATGTTGAATGAACTTTAAGTCAATGTAACCAGCGCAGATAGAGTGGTTTAAGCAGCTGCCGCTGCTGATTGATTCTGTTATGAAGAAGGTTGGAAAATTATTCAAATTACATCGCTTACATTTTATTTAATGCGAAGTTTCTCCACAAGGTTAAGCACAATCTATACACTACTATGCCATACGTATTGATTTCTGTTTACTAATCATCGTCCTTCAACGGCATAAATAAACGCTCTTCACCAAATAGGTATTGATGGATATCGCACACTATGGCAACTCAAGTACCTCGAAACAGTTATCGCATGGTGGTGTGAAGTTTGGGTTGTTTTCTAGTTGAAACAGATGTTTAAAATCTGGCCTGCTGATGGAAGAGCGCTTAGTGTAACAGTTCATAAACCTTGCTGCTTGAGTGTACGATCGCTCTATTTTCGTTGTGCTACAGCTAGCTGTAATAGCTTGGAACGTGTTGCAATCCTCCCAGAGATCAAAGTTTCATAAGTTTCAGATTGTTTCTCCTTCAAACGATTCGACTAGTTTGTCTCTTAATTTGGGTTTGTTTTTGGTGAGAATAGCAGATTCTCCGTGAACTTCAGATGTCTCCGCACAGTTCAATTCGGCATGCCATGCTATCATACACGAATGATCGTCATCCTTTTTGGTAGCAGAATTGCTCCTTTATTTTCCTCTGATTTCTCATGCACTGTGAATGTGGCCCGCGCCAGGCTGCGTTAGCAGTGTGCACGGAGAATTAATGTCGGTAATAACGCCTCACTCGCCATGCGTGTCAACGATTGCTGGGTGTTAGACGTGTGCCATATGCGTCTGGCAGTTGGGCGGTTTAGTCTTAATTATGCCTCGTTTAAATTGTTGAGCCTGCTTAATATGGGTGGGATGGCGCTGCTGTCGGCTGGAGCGGAACCGAGCGCCTGGTAAAGCTGGTGTTGGGGGCCACGGATGACAGAAGTCAATAGTAATAAATTACGAATATCAAGTGTCGCTCCGGATGAACAAGGGAAGTCACCCATGACATCACCTTATTAACTGGACGTAGCTGCAAGTGATACCAGGCTTGAGGTTTGTCTGTAAAATTCTTTCTACTAAAGAAAAAGATAACACAAAAAATGCGATCTTATCAAGATAAAAGATGTAAAAATCTGAGGTGAGTAGTAAATGATGCATCCATTTCTTGGTGGGCGATGACACAGTTCTCACTATTACGATTGATACAGGAACGTCTGCAGCAGATCGCCGCCATTATCATCTGCACAACCATTGAATAATATCGATTGTTTATAACTCCCCCGTGCGGAAAGAAGCGAGAAGGAAACAAACGACCGAAATCAAAAACAATTGCCTCATCTGTGCCTGGCCGCTAAGAAAATGTTTGCGGAGGTGGAACATCTGATGCTCCCCTCATAAGTCAACAGACAAGTTAGCACAATCGCGCGCTTCCAAACCCGGATGGTGTTTCAACCTTTCCGGGGTTTGGGTTTGCTTAGGACTTCTCTTTCCTGCAACAGCGATGCAGTACGTTGTCATGCGGTCACCCATGATTTCCCGGACTGTTTAAAATAGCAAATGGATCAACTGCGTCTATTCTTAGCACGATCCATGCGCCCTACATATACTAAAACATGCCGGAAAACTCGGCGTCGGTGTATCTCGCTCGGCAAGATAGAGTCTGGCTAATGTTTGACCATGGTTGGCACTTTTTTTCTGGATGCATCCGGGTAACAGGAGGTATCTCATTTTGATGAACCTTTTCAACGACTTCGCATACATATTTGGAATAGTTGATGTTGGGGAAGATTCCCGAGATGTGATCGGCGCATAACACGTGACCGTACCATTCTCAGTGTTTGACGCGCCGACCGCTCAAAACGATCACTTGTGGAAGCACTTTATCTCCATTTCACGCTGACAAAGTGTTCGCTTCCGGTGCACGAGCACAGATCGGGAGCAGCAAACAAACAGGCCGGAGAAGCAGAAAGATAGACTCCTAATCCGCAGGATGATATCATACCACTTTGCGTGGTCAGAAGTGTTGCCATACGATTTCATTAGCATTCGGATGGCCGGTCTGTGTGGATGTGCATAGGCTTCAATGACCGGCAAACGGGCAACAGATTCGCCCTCTTGGCAAACGGAGGTGGGAAATTGTGTTCGGTGTCAATTTACTTGCAGACCACGCAGCTTTCTTAGCAGCGCCAACCGGCGTTTGTTTGCGTTTTTCATTTACATATCATTCTAACACGGTACGGCGATAGTGATGATGATCGTACGTCATGTCGAAGAAGGGGGTTGACAAGTGGTAGGGAGAGAGGTGGTTTGTGCATTGACTTCATTTTACCTGCTTACCGATGGAGATGATCCGGAACGTTTCATACAGTGCGGATCAGAAACAGGGTATAGTTAATGAGCCAAAACTGGCCAGGTAGACAACACCACCAATACTGAAATGTTTGGTTATTACAAAATTAAAAAAGCACTTTATTATATATTGTATAGCACTTTAACAATTCTACAATAATACAATGCCACGTAACAAGAGGCATTACAAGATTAATTATGTTCAATTAACTTTATTTATTTTCGCTTTTTTATTGCAACTCTTTAGCAAAACTCCTTAAATGGCGAAGAAAACAATCATGTTATTGCTCAAATTATGCTCTTAAAGTAAAAGCAAATGACTTAATCATCAATTTTCAATTGATGTTATTAGTCATGTCATGAAGACAGTTAATTGGCTCAATAATGCACTCATTATAACTCGTTAACACAAGCCTTATGAAAAGCATGTTAGGAACTCTCTTTCGTTCAGTCAGTCGTTTTCTTCAACTATAACGATTCCCTTACAATTCACGATCGAGCAGCTTACACTTCTACAATTATTCAATCAACTGCTGTTCTTCGTGCCGCACTGTATACTGAGCGCTCGGACCCGGGTGCATCCAGCCGTCCACAGCCCATGCTAATCTCTGGTGGTGGTTTACTCTATCCGCCTCACTGCATGGAAAAGCTTTTTGCCGTTGTGCAACACGGACCGTAATGGGGCAACAAAAATGCTAATCGTAAAAAAAAGTGCGGCTGTAAGATTACTTTATGCGCACAGCGCCGGGATTCGGGACAAGAATGACGAACGAACCGGTCGGATGGTCGTCGGGATCGTTGGGCTGGGTCGAGTTGGCATTAAAACTATAAACATCGCCACGCATTTGCAGCCATTATGTGTGCTGCTCGGTTTGAGGCGCACGAAGGTAAAGCGAATGACTCCGACACGATCATACCGTGGCCCTTAGGGGCGCGCGGCGAAAAACGATTATCTAGTTTCACAATTGATCTCCAGTGCGCGGACCATATAAATGCTATGCTTGAGCTATTTTGACCATATGTTCTGACACGGGCACGGAACTGAAATGGTGATAACTGTTTGAATTAAGATTTATGAAACATTAAAAGTTTTGGATTTGAGTTCATCTATGAAAAATAAGGATCGCTCAACATATTGTCAAATGTTTTGCCATCTTACTGCACCATAATCCAGCAACTAAAATGAGTGGCTGCTGAAGTGGTTGTAGGAGTAATAACTTCTAGCACTGAAGTCACCATGTGTGTGATATTTGATCGTTAATTCTATGTCATGATTGATAACTGTGGCCATCATCGAAATCACCGTGACAAGCTATAGAGCTACTCTAAACACCTTTTAACACTTTTCGTACACAGCAGAATTTTCGTACACATTTATCCGTTGATACTTCAAAGGCCCATCATTTTGATCTTATAAAAAAAAAAATTTCTAGCAAATGACGATTACTAGGCTAGGCGATGTCAGCTTTATTGAAGCAACGCAAAGTTTTTGATGCAATTATGGACCTTCGACAATTAGTCGTCAATTGGATGACGACTTTGGTTTAGACATAGACTTTAGACATCGTTTTGTATAACATTGTCCATCTTATCCAGGATACTATTTCCCATTGAAAGATCAACATTTTACAGTGATAAGGCTACCAAACAATGAAGCCTCAAGTTTTGCTACACTTGAGAAGAACACAATTAGGTGAATTAGTCTTCGGTTAGATGCTATCGTATTTCCGCACTAGATGTTAAGTATTCCATCTACTTTGGTTGGTGATAAAATTAATAGTGCGAATCAATCGTCAATTGAAGTTTTAGTAATGTTTTGTCCGTATATGATACCAGGGGCGAAACATAGTATTTGCATACTAAGCAGATGTTTGCAGTCCCGAGCTTTGAGGAGACAAATCTTCGTCCCAGAAATCTTGAGCATTTAGGGAACGCGGAACTCCATTAAGGGAAGGTGCATCACGATCAAGAACGTATCAGGTTCAGGCGAAAGAAGTTTTAAAGGCCCAAAGCCTACATAAAAGAAAAAATGACCCTATCAACTTCATTATACTGGGCTGATCAAAATATGAAATACTCTATATTAGATTCAAAAACTTTAAATTATAATTTTAAATGTTTGGAAAACTCAAATAAGAGATCTGGTATGTAATCTACTGTTCTTTTTCCTTGATGATGTTAAATAGTTAATCATTTTAACCATATTTTTGGTACTTAATACTTGTTTTAAAGCTCTATTAATTCATCTTGGCATCTTGTTAGATTATTTATTTAATTTATGCGCTTAATTCAGCAACTACTGACAGTCCTTTGCAGATAGTTCAAGATCTTTTTCTATACCCGATTTTGTGATACTGATATAGCTCATATTCAAGCGTGAAATAGGAATACTGCGACGAATGGAACTGCAAATGTGTATTAATGACCTGCAAACGACCATTTCAAGATGCTGTTTATCGTTCCATTTTGTCTGCGAAATTAGTTTTTCCCCCTTTTCATGTCTACCAACATAAATGGAAGCAAAGCTAAGCGAACAAAAGCAACGCAATGAAATACTCATCAACCGGACACATTACCTCTTCTTGTTGCGCTCGGGAATGGAACACCATGAAGCAGTTTC
This sequence comes from Anopheles maculatus, assembly GCA_002091835.1. NCBI lineage: Eukaryota > Metazoa > Arthropoda > Insecta > Diptera > Culicidae > Anopheles > Anopheles maculatus. The sequence goes on from KZ062620.1 coordinate 48,599, forward strand.
AGAACATGATATTATCACTCTTACCAACGATCGGACACGTGTTTATGCTTCATACACTTTGCTGTTGATTGTTTATTCGACAGACAAACAACTGCGCGAAGCAACAGGAGGACAGTGAAGTTGAAACATTAAGTTTGATGTGATTGTTTCAAATTATTATTACGTTAAGGTTTGCTTAAAGTGACATTTTGAAATCAGTTAACTCGGAAAATATCGAAGTATTTGTTCAACAGTCATTTACACATTCGCACAAACTAGAGAATTGGGTTAGAACTGAACAGACGGTTGATACGTGAACAAAGAATTGGTCCAGTGCAGAGCGTTGAAAACATAATAGAGTTGTTTATCATCTTCGCATACTTCTTGCTCACGGGACCAAGTGCTTGGTTCTTACACCATAAGCTGTACCAGCCAGGCACACGTCCAGCCCTACACCGTACCAGCATCAACCAGAATCCAAATATGGCTAGCAAATGAACCTTTCTTCTGGTCAGGAAATATCTCGTTCATTGCCGCCGGTCTCGCGAACGTTCCCGGCGTAGTGCATGGATTGCTATGCTCGGGCTCACTTTGTTTCACATTACTTTCGGTTGCCCTTTCTTCGATTGCTGCTAACCGGCGACCGTCCGAGCATCAGGCCACCACCGGCAAGAACACCTAATAAACGAGCGAAAAATGAGCGCGTCGTGATGCCGGTGGTTAAAATTGCTGTCGCGTGCTCGGAATATTTGATTAAACGCGATTTTGGACGCCCTTTTCGTGCCGTTTTTTTTCCACCCAAACGGAGGACAGAAGCAATGGATGTACAGCGAAAGTGACCGCACAAGTATCACTCAAAATAGGTTCTTCAACTTTTGGCCCATCCGATGGGATGGGCTCGGCGAGAGAGCAGGGCCACGTTTCTTGGAAGAAGCACATTGTGTCATGCTGAATGCAGTTCCGAAAAAAGAGAAACGATTTTGGTGGTTAGAATGATGGTAAATGAACTGTCGTTTCGTGTAGGCGAAGTTCTGTCGATCGATTTTTATGATTTAAAGAAACAAATGCTTCCTTTACTTTGTAAACATGAGGCTTTAATGTAGTTTAACATTTTTTATCCTATTGTCATCTGTAAAGATTGTATTTTCAATTATAAACTTTTAAAATCAACCAAACTGATCACACTGTTCTGTCTTTTTGTCTTCCAACAGAATGCCCGGGACAGCGATTTGGTGTTCGAAGATGAAAAACCATCAGACTCATCAAACTTTGACAGGCTAATGGATATTGAGAACCAAGAAAACCTCCGATTATTTACCGCTCATTCCAAGCCCACGTTCGAACATTCCGAGGAGTCGGTGGACATCGGCAACCCGCTCGGTAGCGATGAATTGTCCTACCTGACGGACGACATCGAAGACTCTGAGGAGGACGAAACGGAGGCCGACAATGAGGTTGCTCTTTCGGACGAGCCACAAAAGGACGATCCGAACCAAAATTGGTTGATGCGCAACATGAAGCGTATCAAGCGTAGCCTCGACAGTTTGTGGAGCAGCTCAACACCCACCGAAACGAAGCCGGCAGGAGAGCACAATGGTACGAAGAATGGTAAGCACAAGAAGAAAGCTACCACGCTGGAAAAGCCAGGGAAATTGAAGAACAAAAAGAAGCAGCTAACGAAGGAGGAACGCCAGAAAAGACGCGAACAGAAAGAAGCTAGCAGAGCTAGTGTCCCGGAGACGGTGTCGCATACATCAACCACTCGGCGGTCCAGTGCAACAGTGCATCATCAGCTCCCGGCAGCTCACAATACGATTTCGACGAGTGATGGAAAATCGAGCAAATTCGTTGGTGTCCGTCCCAAGCGCCAGTTTGACACTACGTTCGTTGACACCGAAGGCAGCGGTTTCGATGGATCCGGCGAATCAGCACCGGGTGAAGAAACGTGGACGTTCTGTGAGTAAATGCTTCAAGTCGCGGGAATCGCTGGTTAACAGGTTATCTAATGGTAACGTTTACATTTGCAGACAAAATGACGATCACGCTGGACGAACCGTTCCAGAGCAGCATGCGCGATTCGCGTCAAAATTCCGACAAGTTGTCACACATCAACACGCTGGTTAAGAACCTGATCGATGAGGCACTGCGAACGGACTTTGGTGTAACAGCGAAACGATTTGAGTAAGTAGCAAAATAATGAGAAAAACACATTGCTACCGGTGTACTGCCGTGAAACGACTAATCCACACTAACGCCAAAGGTTTTCCGGTCTCACGTACGGCCGAATCAAATCAACCGAAAGGAAAACCCGAACGCAAAACACCCGAACGGTTTCGAAATGAACGCACGTTGCACCGTTGTACGCAATGTTGCATACATAGCAGAGGCTAAGCTTTCGGTTCATCCGTGCGATTGGACTGCAAGTAGGGTTCATCCGTTTGGATTTAAGCACAGCTCACTTGGATGAGTTGTTCTCATCTGCTCACACGCTTTCACGTTCACTTGCAGAGTGAGTGAACACTGCTGTACATTTGGCGCAATTTTATGTCTTCACGCCACGTGGCGTCGCTTTCACTAAACAAAAGTGAAATAGGTGTTTTAGATTTTTTATTCAGTTTTAAACGATTGTTCCCTTGATCGCAAATACTGACCACTTTCTCATGTCTCACTTTCAGCCCGTATCCATCAAACAACCAGCTAACACTGGTAACACTCGAACTGCACGCACCGAAGGACTTCAACCTGGATGAGATGGAGGACAGAATTCGTTCCCAGCTGCAGAGTGGCCACTACGAGTTGCGTGCCGATGGTCTCTCACTGGTGCTTGCCGATGATGCCGGTAAATATGGAGGTGGTTTCGTTTTAGGGATTTCCCATTCTCTGGCCTTCTTAGATCCGCGGCGTGATCTCCTTGAATGAACGAATTTCGTTAACGTGTGTTTTAGCCTAGTTCCACGCAGTGGTTTGTTTGAGCACACTGCCACATAACCTCACCCAGCAAATACTGACCGGTTGTGGCACGATTCATGGTTCCCGACTACTTGACTAGCGAGGCAATCTGTTTCGTGTAAACCGTGTCAATGGTACATATTCCCCCCCGCCACCATTCAAACACAAACACACAGTTACGATCAATTAGACCTGTAGTCTGTTAACGCTTTACCTATCCTACTCCTGGTTCATCCTGCAAATATTCCCGGTACGCGATACAGACTCTGAGATAGACGGTAAGGATGAAGTCATTCTCGATCCTTTCCCGGACCGTGCACACTTCCCGGGCCGCGACGATGAGGGTGACGAGGAGGAAGACGATGAAGAGGACGAAGAGGAAGAGGAGTTCTCTACCGATCGACCGTTTGAGGAGGGTAAGAGTGATGGCGACGCAACTACCGTACGCAATCGCATCAGTGCCGATGACGAATACCGCGAGGAAACGACGGATCTGTGCCGTGGCGACGATAAAGTCCGGTGTGGCAAGACGTCCGTGTACATTTGTGCCGTCCAGTGGTGCGACGGTAGCCCGGACTGTCCGAACGGCGAAGATGAAAATGCAGTCGAGTGTCAGAGTTGGTGTTATATCTTTTTTTTTTATTTAAACATTTTCATTTGTGGGCGCGCATTGTTGCTTGCTAGCTGACTTTGTTTTCATCTGTTTCGCTTCTGTGGGAGTTTCATGTCCTTGTCCATACTGGGGCTTGTTTTTGTTTGTTTTTCTGTGTGGATCTCGTGTTGTCATTTGTTTTGTGGTTTCGTCTGATTTAATTTCATTATTTCTTGTTTGTTCTTTATGGTTTGTGTGTTAAATTACATCGTTTTTCATGTTACTTCATTCGTTTCGAACGTACTAACATCATTTTGCAAAGAAAGGGTTCGTTTTTTACACCTTTCATGAGCTCTTCACCACAAGCTTTCGTCACTAACTATTATTTCAGAACCGTGGACTATCAAACATAATAAAAATCGTACTCAATTTTCTTTCACATGCTTAAACTACATCAAACAGTCACTTTGATGCATTGGAATCTAATACATTGGCCCCTAAAATCTCTTGAAATCTTTACTCATTAATCCTAAAAGAATTTCATCTCATTTTTAGTACATGCCACACAGTCTTTACCAAACCAGGGCTCTAGTTTGAATAATATCCTCCATTTATTCTATGTTTTTCTGTGCGTGACACTGCGTCTCTGTTTTGTTTTGTCTTTTCCGTGTTTTTTTTTTGCGTGTGTTTTGTCTGCTATAAAATCATGACGGAGTTCTCTCTACATCCAGCAACCTGTCTGCGTGTTTTTTCCAGCCTAATACCCACAGAAGTAACACATCTCCATCACTCACACTCAGAGGCTCGGCCTTGTGTGAGAACCATGCTTTCGGCTGGGTGTAACAAAATTTAATTATCTCAAGCTTTTCATTTGGTGTTTTGTTCGGTCGCCGTCAATTGCTTCGCGTTTGGGAAAATGTTTTAATGCCGTTTACTACTCTAAACCCTTCTTTTCCACATGTTTGCTGCAATTTGGCGAATCCAGAGTGCGAAAAGGATGAGTTTTCTTGCGATGGAACGAGATGCGTTTCGCAGTCGAAGAAGTGTGACGGCCATCGTGACTGTAGCGATGGGCAGGATGAAGAGGATTGTCCTGTGACGGGTAAGTGATACGTTTAGTTATGAAAATGGGGTCCTGAATGGTTACAAAAGTATCCTAGTGGCAAACATAATCTGTATGTATCTCGTGACCAGTACTAAAGAAACAGAATGAACACCCGGGAAAAGCACCAAAAAGCCACCAACGATGTGGTTCACGAGATTCATGCTCGAGTGCGCAAAAGTTTACGCCCCATTTTGTGGTACCCATCCGGCTGCTTTGGCCACCGTGAGCGGATAATGTGCGTTCGTCTATCGCTTGTGTTTGGTTTGGTACGGACAAACGCACAATTCTTCGGCAGCATCCTTCCGGCAGTGAGAGTCGAAGTCACTCGGCTGGAGTGTTTCCCACTATCTGCCTGTATCGTGGTCGATTAATTCGTCTCCGTTTTGCCCTATACTGTTTTCGTAGCGACGCTGCAAGGACGCGCTTATACCAACTCATAGTCGGGTCGGTTTTATCGATGTTTTTTGCTCGCTCGTACCGGAATGTTTGGACACCCTTCAAGACAAACTACGGTACAGAACCACCCCCTGCCGAGCGACTAATGTATGCTCTCGTTTCGGGATTCACCACCGCCGAGGAATGACTTTTCCACCGGGACTAGGTGTGTGTGTGCCCTCTGGTTTTTTTTGCTAACACACTTCTTCGTGCTCTATAGAAGTGGTTGCCTGTTAGTTGCGTTATTGTGACACCACGTGAAACGCCCTACACACCAAAGGCAAGGTTTTTCATTCGGTTTAAATCGTAACCGTAGCGAAAACAAATATTACACCCGGTTTTAGGGGGTTTGAATTTATTTACTTTCGGACGTCGTAAATCAAAATCGTGCCAAGTTTGTGGAGTGAATTTCGGATTGCTACAGCTAGGCGGATGATGTACACGGATTGCGTTCGCTTTAAACGCTATAATAGCGTTGAGTGTGCGTTACAGAGCATTTGATTACTGCACACCAGCAGTATGGCTAGATAAGAGACACGTTTCAATTTAAAATAATTTCCAAACTTAAATTCTACTGTAACGGATGATTCCCCTTCAAAAGAAAATGTTGGTTAAAACCATTCTTTTGTTATCATTCTATTATCGACAGCTTTTGTGACTCATGAACCATTTTTCCGGTCTTCCGATGTTTAGTCGATGAAAAGAAGGATAACCCTTATCGTGAAAAGCTTGCCAAAGGATGTGGTAAAAAGATCACATAGCAATAACGAAACCACCGAATGAAAGTTGATCAGATTACATCCCAGGGAAATGGATTATTGTGGCTTTCATTCGTCCTGAGGCTATTAAAAGCTAACACTAGAATTCTTAAATAGAAAGTGGTACCGGTTTTATTGAAATATTCCAAACAAAATTGATTTTATAGTGATCAGATTAGACCGGTGTTACAGGAATCTGATTGCAACATATGCCCCTCGCATACAGTTTGAAGCTGCACTCCATCATAACGCTCTCTCGCCAGCACTATCAACTAGCTATGAACGATTGACGTAAGTGGAAGCGGGATTTTCTAAATCTCAATTTTCCGGTACCTTTTTTCCTCTCACTCGCTCACTCTGTGCAATTTCACACCACGCGAAAAATGGGCAAACGGTGGACCACGTAACCGGCATAAGCGTAAAGAGAGTGGTAATTTAAAATTCCCCTTGAAGCGGCCTCTCGGGTGAACATCGGCAGGTAGTTGCCGGTGGCATAAATCCTTCGCCCAAAAACCGGCACGAAGTCATTTGACACCCGGAATGAAGGCATCAAGGGATTCGATGTTGGTTTGAAAAATGTTTGGTACGACGTGAGAATTTGGCTCGCTTCGCTGATTTCGGGTGACGCTCTGGTCGTGCCACGGGTGACTGTTGCGGAAGGTCAGGTTGGGCGAAGTAGACAGTCGCAAACGAAGCGACACACCGTCTGCATGTCATCAAATGTGTAAAAATCTACCTTTCCATCGCTGGTTCCTGGTGGATGCTCGCAAACAAACAAAAAGGGCAGCAAAAAGATTGACGCGAAAAAAAAGGGTCATATCTGTGCCCTATAGATTTATAGATCAAACATGTTTCATTACCGTGTGGGGAGATACTCGTGAGTTTGAATGCAGATGTCCCGGAAGTGCAGATGCTGATCGCTAGCGCTTGGATGCGAGATGAGCCGTCGAAGGGATTTTTACTTTCTATCCACCATTTTCTGCATCTCTCGTACGGGAAACCACGGAAACGGAGCGGTCTGGTGAATGGAGACCACTTTTCTTAGGACGTTGCTTCTTCGGCTTTCCAGGCGCCGAACATAGAGATGTATGCAAATTCAAAGTGCAATATGCATATTGCTAATTGGTCGAATCTAATTACTAGCTGTGCTGTGCCGTCGGTATGTCGGTTTTTGCACTGTGTTTGCACCGCGCGCTCTGTATGTAGGACAGGGCGCAGTATTGGAATCTTGTAAATCGTGCCGAGAACCACTTAAAGCGTTGCGCTATTGAGCCCGGCCAAGTATAGACAGAAAGCGTAAAAGTGAAACTAGTTTGAGGTTAACTCAGCCAGGGTGGGAATTACAATCCGGCAGCTAAAAGTTCGCACAACATCGAGTCGCTCATCAAAGCGATTGCCGAGAGCCATTCTTCTTTCGTTGGCTGACATGGAAAATAGATAAAAATCAACGCATCTGCGGTGTCTTTAATGCAATCGCGCTTAAAGCCGCTCAAGATATGACCTAAATGATTTGTTTTCCTTCACTTCTGGGGATTAGTTATTGAGTAATGGTTTCTAGGAATACGAGTCCAATGGATATCATGGTAAATATCGTCAAGTTACACTTGAACCTTGAAAACAGGTCGGAAAGGACCTGATGAGATAAAGAGCAAAATATTACTCAGGGATACCTTCTCAACAAGTACTACATTTGGTTGTGTTTCATTACGCGAGGGGTTTTATTATTTTATTCTTATCCATACCTGTCGCACTTCAAGCAAGCAGGGTGCTGCATCTAAACGAGAATTGTGTTTGAAGTGCTGGGTAGATTGTTTACTCATGATCCCAAACAATAATTGTCGAGAAGCCATAAACAAAACTTAATTTACTAAAACGTCGACGATGTTGACATGAGATAACATATTTTCAATTATTTTTAGGCATTTAAAATTAAAATTTTAACTAAGAAACTTAGAAAAATGACGGGCTAAATATTCTGAAGTAATAAAGAATTGTTAATGTGAGTATAACTATGCTAGAATTAAATAACCTTTAAAAGATAAGTTAATCGTTCACTATTTTTCGTCAAATGTTCATTTATCGTACACTTCCTACGATGCCTACGGTACTAGTACATGTTTGCAAAAGTTGGGCAGCACTAAAAATGCAAAACATGATTAAATTTTCTCATACTTTAAACCTAGCCTCAGATTCTTGCGCTGCTGTACGTACGGTTCGGCATCGGTAAGGTACACTAGCCGTAATGAACGTAAGCGTTCAATTAGCAGTAACTGACCCATGAGAGATTTTCTGTGCTTCCTCCAGTAACGTACAGATGCTCGAGCTATTGCCCGCGCACTGATTCCTACCTACAAGAGTGAAGAAGTTTATTCTCCTATAGAGGCTTCTTGCATTTCATTATCGTATCGTTTTCACCGATGAATTGTTTACTACCGGTCAGACTGTTTGTCTTGCTCGCGGTAAAACTACGTATAATAAAATGCCGGTAGTCATTAGCAATGGCCCTAACATGACTTTAAACAGATAAGCTTCGTCGGCAAATATGCTACCTAGGGGGAGAGTGAGGATGAGGTCCATAAAAATGTCATCATATAAAATGTAAGCATAGCACTATCTTACAGCAAAGATCGGACCTACAGTTCGACAGTCCAATGCGGAGGAAATGGCAATCTGCTGCAATCACGATAGGATTGTTTTGTTTGGTTTTTTCCTCCACAGACAATTTACTTCCAGCTTAATCCCGTTTGGCAAGTTTGTGTCAGACGAGGCTTACAAATTGGACAGTGGCAATCGCTTTTTAAAAACTGCGCACATAAACAGATAGCACATGGCCGGGTGGCCGATAGGAAGGGGGCCCGAATTTGGGTTTTTTGTTTCCAGCCCGTACCGAATTCCGAATTCCGAATAGCGTGACTTCAAATATTTATTATGAACCGCACACACAAACTTCTAACGAATTGCCGTGGCTATGTCGCGCCCGTTTTCGGCAATGTTTGGTAAGGAAAACTTAGAAACTACTTCGCTTACTAACCACTGTCGGTTCGTCGGCAGGCAAAAGGGTTAGTAAGAAAAACTCATTGCCAAAAAACGTAAGTTTCACCACAAGTTTTAGCACAAGATAAACGAAACGAATGCCTGTGCTCATTTTTATGGATCCTAAAATGACAATATGAACCAGGTGGTAGGACGAAACGTCTGGAGGTTGTTTCTTTTCCCATTACCAAGTGCAACTCCATTTGTGTTCCTGTTCGGTAATGATTTGCACGCAATTCGTAACGTTCACCGTGTAAATGTGTGTATGATGCTTCGAATGGAACATTTTAAATCGCTTGATTAAGTAAATTCGTGCCTATTGGTTGTGACACAATTTTTGTGACATTCGGACCCAAAAAGACTTTACGAGTTGGGTCGTCCGGTGTCATTCTCATGGCATGTCTAACCTACCGGTCTACCACGGAGCCTAATACGGTAAATAACGGTGAGATCACCATACAGAGCACGTAGAACTCGTTATTGTCCTTCCATAAATTCGAGACCAAAAATCCATCTGAGCATCTTATTTCGTCAGTTTCTGAGATAAGAGGATTTGGTCAGATTTGGACAGAGTGTATGTCTCAGAAGCTTACGTGAGTACTGAGACTATACATGTCTATAGAGCTCCAGCTTGCGACAGGCATTTTGAGTGGATAATTTTCCTCAGGCTGTAGTATATCTGATTGGTGTTGTTATCGGTGCTGCATTTAACCCCAGATAGGTGAAGTTTTGGGTGATTTTTAAGGATCTGCATTACATCATCATTCTTACAGAAGATGGTTCAAAAGGTCTCCACATTAGAGTCTCGGATAGCTCCCTCTTTAGTGACAGATTGAAGAGAAGATTGCAAGTCCATCTTCCTGGTGCAGCTTTCCGTGCATCTTCACCTGGCATGTGGGGCCAATATTGTTTACCGGAGGTATAAGAAAATTAAACTTTATTTGAATAAAACAAAAATGTTGATTGTGACAAACAAACAGATTTACTTGACATTCAATTCGTCAGGGAATATATTGCTGTAGCTCCAAAAATTAGCATATGTAATAGTGAAAGGTAGATAGCGTTTCAGCCAATACCGTGAAAAAAGTGGCCAACAAATGTGGTGTTATCATAACACTTGGAATTTGGACGACAAAATTTAATGAAAATGAATAATAATTGCTTCGTCAGTTCATACATTATTTTTATCCTACTATACTATTTCTGGCTTCTGCAGCGCAGGTGTCACAGCCTCAGAAAATAAAAACAGGAAAGAGGTATGAGGGTATTGTTATTCTGTGGTTAGTATACCTAATCTGAGACTATGCTGGACATCTTGCAATGGATGCCAATGAGGCAAAGAGTAGTCTTTCTGGCTATCGTTTTCATATACAAACTACTTTATGGACATCTAAAAAAGTTCTTGGAGTGCAGAATTATCCGGGGTAGAGCACATGTACCTAGGCTTCCCAGAATGATTGCGTCGAATGCAAGAAATTGTTTATTGGTTATTAAATTGTAATACATTAAATTTATAAAAGGATGCCCCAGAACGTGATAAATCATGTATCAATTTACTACTTCTTAAAATCTTGCAATACGGCCAGACCGTTCTAAATGATTAAAAAAATATAAAATCTTGCAAAACATTTATTAATTTTAGTATTAGCAGAATATTAGTTAAGCTTCATAATGTATTGCATTAGATTACGTACCGTTAGTTAGACTGCACTGTCACCATTTGCCTGGTGATACATTGTCAGGATAAAAAAATGAGACTAATCATCAAATCAAAATACTTGGAACTTCCACTTCTAATTCCACATCCAATAAACCTGCATATCTTCACAATGCTCATAAAGAAGAGGTTGTGCATGACTCAAATCGAAAACAGTTCTACGGCATCAACACCAAGCTAATATTGTAGTTCATAGCATGAGGTTAACAAACTTTTGACGGTGCATTGTACAACAACCACATTAGTACAGTGTGCATCATTAGAATGTTTGCTAAGCATCCATCTTTAAGTTCCTTTTTAGTAGAAGTTCACAACTCACAAAGAAACACAGATTCTAAACAAAAATACAGACAATCTCAACATGTCAGCGATAATCAAAGTAATAGAGCAGCGTGTTCTAGCTTTTGCCTATTCCTTCAACAAGGCACCAGGGGAATACAAGCTGTGTTTATTCTGTTCGGCAAACGGCAGCGCTTGTTGCAGCGTGTCATATGTTGATATCATCGACGACCACTGTTCCCACTGCATATTATTTACATTAAATGACACGATCTTGCGGATCTCGCCACTGATCACAAGCGCGCCTGTGTGCATACCGAACACCAGCAACTAGCGGGGCGCTCTAGGAGCGTAAGATGAAGTATTATTTTTAGTGCTTACTGTGTCGCTCTGGAATGTTTCGTCTCCCGGTTTCCCGGTGGCTGGATGGTGGTATCCAGTTCACAGCCCACCAAAAAACGCTTCACATGCTCACCGTCGATCAACGTTTAGGTGTTCTATGTGTTTGTCTGTGTCTGAGACTTGAACTTCCTAGGTGCAGGTTTCGGTGCTTTCGGGAAACGTGCGTGCCTGACGCATGATTGATATGGCGCGTTGCCGGGTCCGAATGCCGCCATCGCTTACGCTTATCATAGGCGTCTGTTCTAACACCTCGATTGGCAACTGATTGGTTCAATTGGGTTCGATTTGGCGCATTGCTCCGGCTCCGGCGAACGGATCTAAAACCAATCTCGCTCGCGCTATGGCGGGCCACGCCAGCTTACGCATTTATGGGGTGCGCTCGTCCGTTCGTTCGCTTAGGGTCAATGCGTGACCCGACAGCCCCATAAAAAAGCCCCCCGGGTACGGGTACTTTCTTTCGAAATTGATTGCAAAAATAAAAACGACGACCATATTGCCAAACGATCGGTTCACCCCTAGAAACAAATTGGTGTTAAGCGTTTTTAAAACAGTACTTAAAGCGAAATCGCTCCCAAATGGCGAGTGTGTTCTGCCTGCGCACCAGCGTCGGCGACCCCCTGATTGCTTCATGTTGCGTGATAATTTATGATGGTGCAAATTTGCTACGACATTCCCCACCGGGCACCGGTTTCGTGGTCGGACGGTACATATTTCTTGCTGCAAAAGTTGATACTAAACTACAGGACCAGAGTTTGGAGTTTGATCAATGGGTCCCACCACGTTTGCCGTTCATTATGAGCTTCGTTGCTTAAGGACACGGCGGCACCACCTAGTCTCTGTGCCAGGACGGTCACGATCACTGTTGACAACGCACTTACCCACATAGATTGAGAGAGCGAAAGAGTGATTCGGTGTGCGGTTTTGTTCATTTGCTGAACTGATAAACGAACTGCTGCTTGGAGGTGGATGAAAAATTTGGTCGCAACCCACCGTCCCTCAGTGAGAATGTCAACGGTATCGCGAAACGAATTGTCTCCACGCCGGTTGGAAGGACTTTTATTAAATCGATAATTACATTAAAACTCAGCGCCGAGCTCACAGTGGACGAGCCGGAGACAAGCGAAAGGTGAAACGAAAATATTAACTGAACTAAATACCGATGTTGTTCAGTCTGTCAGGTCCACCCAATGTCGGGGTTCTCGATTCAGAAATTAGATCACCGAACTTTGGGAATGACCTTCCTGCTGCCTTTGCGTACGTCTCCCCGTCTTCGCTCTGTCACCGGTTAAATAAATTCCCTAGTTCAGGTTGTCCCATTAGACTTTGTCGGCTGCGGTAGCACGGCGCGTGACACACCGTTGAAGGGTTTGATTTTTATGACTTACTCAATCGTGTAACCCGTTCTCTCCCGGGAACACGCTCCAAGAAGATGCAGGAATAGCAACATTTAACGCTAATAGCTCATTGAGCATTTTCACAAACCAACAACAATAACACGGCACTGTGGTCTGTGTAACAATCAACCCACCGTCCACCCAACCCCACCAAGGTTCATTTCCGTTCGGAACGGCCGCTCAACGCGACGAGCGACGACACTGCTCCACCCAGAACGCTGGTGGCATAAACGCATTTTCTTCGCTCGGGCGCTCTCGCGTGAGCGTTCTGCTGCTGCTCCCAGCTCGAGCGCGATAGTAGCCGAGTCGGCAAGTCGTTCGCCTGCTGGTACGTTAGTTGGTGCCGGAAAACGAAACAGTGCGGACGCATCCCCGAGAGTTCTCGAGGACGATTTCCCGCGCCGTGTGCCATTGTTCCACCAGTGCGACTGTGTGTTTGTGCACACCGCGGGTGTGCGTGTGGGTCTGTGTGTGGTGTGTGTGGGGAGCGTGATCGTGTGTCTAGTAACAATCTAGTAGTTCTATTGGGTACAGTTTGCGTTTCGGTGATTATCCTATCCAGCCAGTGGGAGTCGTTGGTGCATGTTTTGCTGATCGTGTTGCTGGGCTTGCTAGGCGTTCGGGTGCTCTGAGCGTTTCACCGATCGCGGGTGTGTTTCGCTGACACTTCATTTGTCAAGCGCGATATTTATGGCGCTGAACTGCAAACCGTTTTCTCGGCGCTTAGCTCATCGTTGTGCTGCAGTAACGGTGGAGGACAATTAATTTTTGATTTACATTTTCATCTGCGAAAAGCAAAGCAAGTGTTCCGAAGGCATGGTGTCTGTATCGCTTTCCTTCCGAGAAATCTTCTACTTGGAATTGGAATGTAAGAACCGGACCGGTGAGGTTTCAGACTGTTTCACATACCGAAATGATCGTGTTGCGCTTACACCGTCGGGTTCTTTTACGTCCGATCGTTTGCATATGTGTTGTGTGTCAGTGTCGTGGGAAACATTCCATTGGGAGTAAATTTTTTTTGGCTCTTGAGGACACTTTACCATTTGGAAAATTGGCAGACTGTTGAGACTAAAAAGAGGAGCATACATACAGTTCATCTGTACAAGGTTTCTACTGTGTATCAATGATGTCATCTTACGAGTGCAAAGATCATATTTAAATCCAGCATACCAATTTGCAGTAACACTTCGTTCTTGTGAAACAATTCCAAGAAACTGACAAGAACTGAGGTCAAAAAAATGATTTCTGATATTTTCTTCACAAACCTCCAGCGTCAATTTCTAAACGCTACGCGAAGTTGTTCGATTGGTGCTCCACGTAGGCTTAGGATGCGTAATCCAGCACACCAATTTGCAGTAACACTTCATTCTCGTGAAACAATTCCAAGAAACTGACAAGGACTGAGGTCAAAAAAATGATTTCTGATATTTTCTTCACAAACCTCCAGCGTCAATTTCTAAACGCTACGCGAAGTTGTTCGATTGGTGCTCCACGTAGGCTTAGGATGCGTTATCATAATTTAAATTCGTGCTTGTCGTAAACCCCAACCTGTGTTTTGACGGCTAAAATGAAGAATGGACTACAGAACTGATCGCCAGCAGTGACCTTTTACCACATGGCGATAATGCTTGTAACGTAGTTGCGATTGTGAAATTCTTTGTAGAAAATGGACCAACGGATGTGTGGCGTGTGTGTGTGTGAATGGTTATAATTATTTCAAGGTTATTTTTGTCGTCAGGTCGTTTGTTTGACTAGGTGCATCAAAAAGAATCTTTTTTTTTTCAACACAAATATTGCTTTTACGAGCAGGATGATCGTTTTTGGAACTCGATAAGGAAACCACGAACTACGCGCGAGATTAATGTGCTAATTTTGATGGTTTAAAGCAGCTTGTTTCTACGATTAAGGCGCCGGCCATACTTTTGAAGTGTATGCGTTTGGTGCATTATCAGAGTGCAACTGTTTACTCTAAGCTGCTCATCCACGGTTGGCCATTGCCTGACGGGTCGTCTGCATTATCGTACAGTGTCATCTTTGCACGTTCATTAGCCGAGCAAGGTGTTGATGGCCGTTTTGTTTTTTTTTAAGTCTCTCTTTCATCCATAGTAAAGCAAAACCTTAACCTGTCAAAACAAAACACGTTTAATGGGTACGCTAAACAGTCGTGCAGATTTTTTCCGTTTTCGTCAGATCGTCGGAAAACCCAACAGAAGCGTCCGGAACGACATTATCCGGATGCTTCGGCCGGTGGATAAAAGTTAAACCTTATTATCGCTGCACTCGAAAAGCTTTTTCGGCAGTAGTGTCTTGCTTTAGTCTGATGTTTCTTGAGTCCACGAAAATTCCTGAGCATGAAAGCATCCTGATCTCCTAAAGTATACACCGTCATAAGCGACGAATGATCGTCCGTCTGTTCGCTCGCTTACTTGAAGTAGTTGGTGAAGAAAAAAATTGGATGAAAAATTATTAAATCTTCCGTCAATTTGTTTACGTTGCTGATTTAGCTACGTGTGTGCATGCATGAGTTTAGCGAGCATCGCGTTACGAGGTTGGAACCAACCGCTGCAACAACAAAAAGAAAAAGAATGTCTAGGATAGAATGTTTTGGCTGAAGAATATGTTTTTCTTCCTATATTAAGTACGAAGAACTCGTCAGGACCAGCGCACGGATATCAGTGGAAGGAAACGTAACAACCGAAAAGCGAGGGAGAGACATCGCATGCCAACACTCTGAAAGCTTTTACAGTCTTGGTGGGGAGCTGAGGCGACGGGTGGTAAAATTGGGGGAAAGAAATTTGATTTTTCCCACCATTTTTTTTGGATCCTATGCCATCGCTAATGGCTCCTTCGTTTGGTTGTGATTGACTGGCTACCAAGGAGAATAAAAAAGACGAGACCACAAGACATATGCGTGTAAGCAAAATATGTGCTTTATGGAATTATTGCGTCCGTTATGATTGCCTTTTAAATGCAAAAAGTGTATATACTCTCAACCGAAGGAATGATGAGCTCTATACAAGATTGTGTCGTTAGAGATGAGTGCACTATTTCCTCGGCTTTAAGAACTTCGTTGGTGATATAAATCACTGAAACAAATTGAAACCAATTTGTCCGTACGTCGGTACCGCAATTCATAAATCAGATTACTTGCTTGAAAATGGGTACAAATAGTTGTAATACGTTGTAACCCTGGAGATGTAAATCTTACAACAATATAATAAACAAAAAAAATCTCGCTGTCCTCGCCACGAATGCCGATAACCTACTGGCTGTGCCGGCATGGTCGGACATGGTCGTAAAAATGGGCAAATTTTTAAAACAACGTGCCGCCCCGCACTAAAACCTAGAACACACAGACCCGATTTACATGTACACAGCAGTGGTGTGTAACAGTAGTAGCCTACAGAGAAAATCTCAATGAAACGAAGCACATCAGTGCGCGGCACAGCCCTTGATAGTGCCCCACCATTATCAACATGTTAAGATTATTATTTTTATTTTCACGCCACATAACCGTCGATTATGGTCACATCCTTTCCCTCCGTACCACTAACTCCCCGGCACCGTGCCGGCGTGTTGATAGAGGTCTTTTAGCCGACAACCGAATCATGTTGTCTGTGCTCCATTAAAATCAATACCAGCACGTCAAACCACTGGGCATTGATACGCTTAAAATGATGAATGTACTTGCTACGCGCGGACAGCTGATAGTGAGCTCGGGCCCTTTCCTTCCGGCTGAACGGGGCCTTTCCGATGGTAGAAGAAGACCTACAAATGTGGACGAATTCAAAAACTCCATCCTTCCATCACATACTTACTTTGTACGGTATGAGAATAGGAGATTTTAAAAATAGATCATTACATCATTATTAAAAACTGCCCAATACGGTGGCGGTTAAACAAATGCGTTTGGCACAAGTTTCAATGTGTGTGCGCACACAAGCACAGTGTGCAAGTGTAGTAAAACATCACACTATCGTGAAGTGCTTAATTAAGGAGTTCCCGATAATTACAAGTATGTGCAAAAGCGGACAAAAGTTGCATAATGTCACTTCGCTCAATCATCAATCTTTATCCCAAGTGACAAACCATGTAATGGAAAAATGGTGTTACGTTTGGTTTAACATTTTCATTAGCAAAAGAAGCATTTAAGAATGTAACAGTTGCTGATAAACTTTTCTTTTGCACTGTTTGAATTACAAAATTGTTCTTTGTGGAGTAATTGGTTTCTCAAATATAAAAAAGATCGAGACTTTATGAGTTATCGATTTTTTTAACAATTATTTTGATGGATTTTTTGAAAAAATCCCTTCTTTCAATTTCTAAGTTGAGGCGTATACTTCCATCAAAGCCCAATAGATATCCAACATGCACAAATACCTGCAAAGGGTAGTGTAAATCTGTTTTACAAAATTTTCCGCCAGCTTTATGCACGGTCGTACACTCAACATTTACCCCAACTTTCTCATAACGAAACACCGTAGCTTGAAAAGGATAAGGAACAAAAACAGCGCCACGCGAACAGCATCCAAAGCATCCAAAGACACCCCCCAAAATAGCGCGTAAAGTGTGGCATATATATCCTTGAAAAAACAGTCGCGGGCGCGAGGACATCCCAAACAGCAGGAACTAATGACATTAAAAAGTTAATGGCCGTGCGGACACTAATTGACTTGAAGGTTCGCTTGGGTAGAGAGTTCGCGTAGCGTGAATAGGGAGAACGCGCTGTTTTAAAAATGTGAATGATAAACTTTAAAACGAGCTGCTTGGAGTGTGTGAAGAAATCCACCAGGAAGTCTTAGAGGCGCACATGTCTAGCAGTATGAAAGTCTTAAACGCGCGTAAAGCTGTATCACTCGTAAAAGTGTTCCGGCAGTGGACAACGGCTTTTGCCAGACTGATGGATCTGGCGTCTGGCGCTAGTTTGCAACCGATCCACTCTTCACCACGCACTTGACGTCGGGACTCGCGATCGGGCGCCACCGTAAAGTGTTGTTTTGCTGTCTCGGACACGTTCACGGACAGAAATGCATCGCTACAGCGGATGCTGCACTCTTCCCGGCACAAATGTGTGCACTGTGCGTACTGCAGGTCGGCGCCATCGGTACTGCTGAGATCATAAACATCGTGCCAACAGTCGCCCCAGCCAGCCGGAATAGTGCCGAGGACTTTTGCCAACGATCGTTCGGATAGCAACAAAAAAGGCAAACATGGGTCGAGGATCGTGTGCACCGGCTTGTGGTTGGTGATCGTAAATTACTCAATTAAGAAGCGATGCAAACTTTAGAAATACTTTTCAATTTGCCACCCTGCTTTGCATAGACGCTGGCAGCGCTCGGTTCCATCTTCTAGCCATTTTCTTAACCCGTGTGTTGTTGGGTTGCGTTTGTGCTTTGAAGAATGAATAGAACACGCTTGTTCATTTGCTCGCTGACGTAGCCGAAAGCCTGTTGATAAATTAATACAGATTATCTAGATGCGCGTGCTTGCTCTTACCGTCCAGGCAACCGTTTCTTCCGGGAGGCTACACTTCTGACAACTGTTGACGAGTTGACGGATGTCCGTTCACCCGTAGGAAGTGTGGTGCTGTGCGCTCGTGTACAGCCGGGTTACGCTTAATGCTAATCCAACCAGCCTTGGGAATGTTGTTCTCCTGCTTGGCATCGTAGCCGACCATGATTGGTCTGCGTGGCCGTTCCAGGATTAGGCGAGTCTTAACGAGTCCCCTTTAATTTCTGCTACCACTGCCCCAGCGCGTCTTACTCATCATGTCATAAACAATATCTGCATGGATGGGTTAGACACATCCGGGCGGTGTGGATGGATGGTGGTGCTGGTACGCTTAAAAATTGTGGAAATAATGAAAACTATTAATATTAATTGACCGGTGGCAGCAGCCCGGCAACGTCGACCGGCAAAAGGACAAAGCACCGAAGGGAACTATTAGTAATCGTGGAACCTACTAAACATTACCTCATCGTGCGCTGTTGCTCTGGGCTAGGTCATCTCATCTAAGCCCACCCATTCACACGGTACGGTTGTGGTCAAGCGTGTTCATCGTGTGCATTCGTTTATTTTAGGAGCGTTTCAAATCTTGTAACTTTGGCAAGAATGTACCGGAAGGTGTGAGGAAGTGGTAACAGCAAGAAGAAACCAACCAGTGCGTGTGTGTGTGTGTGTGTGAGTGCGTGTTAGTGAGTTCTTGGGTGGGGTGTTTAAGAAGGGTTGGCAACGCAAAGTGAACATTGCCGATCAGAGTAAGGGCTGTTGTTGGTGTTGTTGCCGTTACTCCTGCGTCAGGAGCACAGCGGTACGGGACACCTGCACGCTCTTGGGCTGAGTGTTTGTTACACCTACATAATATCGCAATCAGTGTCCGTGAATCATCAAAATCTACCTAATCTCGGGTAACCTGACAGCGTGGTACAGCGGCTGTACGGTAAATGCAAAATGTTCGCTGTGCATTCGCGAGCTGCCATATGGCTGGCAGTTTTGTTAATAGTTGCAGGATGTGTCTATGGACAAGGTAAGCTGATCGTTTAACAAATTGAAGTGTAAATGTAAGGTGAAGTTTAGCTAATTTGTAATTCTTTGAAATAATTTGGTAAAGTGTAATATTTGCTGGAACCAATGTAAGATATGGGGCGGCCCGGTGGTGTATACGATAGCGGCGCCGGTCTTCACACGGCAGGACCGGGGTTCGAATCCCGACGGACCGCCTCCCCGTACGCAGGATAGATTATCCACGGGTATGACTAAGTCACAGAAAGCTAGCAATTGCTAGCAGGCCAAGACCTACAGAGGTTGTAGTGCCAAAGAAGAAAAAGAATCGAAATATTTTATTGTTATCGGCCGTCTTAGCGTAGTCTATTAAACAGCCGGTTACTGCAATTGAAGCTTTAACTTAAAAACTTTAATATAGTAAATCACTTTCTATTGATCGATCGCACCCATCCCTAGTTGTTTAACTAATAAGAACAGATTTCAGCCTCCTAACAGTGTTGCAGAACACCTTCTAATCCAGCAGAAAGTTGCGACGAAAGCAAGATTTTACTATCTGTTGGTTTCATCGTTGTAAAACTTGGACCCAAGGACCAGAGCAGATATCTAAATGGTGGAAAATGTCCAGGACAAGATGAAGCTGGTTTCGTTGTTTGAGACCAAGAATCAATCACGTCACAGACCAATAGACCAATAGGACCTTATTCAATAGGCAACGACAGTTGAGAAACATTCTCTTCCGAGAAAATGATTGGGCTCTAATGTGTTCTTTATTGACGAGTTAAAAATTGACATATCCAGGGTAACGGTTGCATCACTCGAAGGAATTCTATCTTAATTTTCTACACTACTAAGTAAATCGCAGGAGAGCTGTTGATCTGTCAAGCGATTCTCAGCGCCATTTTCGTAGGCAATGTTCATTTCTTGAGAACAAATTCCTGGCACTCAAAACCATGCAAAACTGAGTACAGGGTATGATTCTCGGTTACCGTGGCCTTGAGGCTTATCATTCTGTAGTCAAGACAAAGCATCAATTGATCGTCCTAGATCGACACAGAAATAGCTGATTAACTTGGAACATTTTCTCAAGACATCAATGGCCAATGTGTCAGGTTATTAACACAAAGTGCCAATACTATTGTAGAATGCTTCATCCAAATTGAGTTAATTTGTTTATTGTAAACGTAACTATACTTCAACTATAATGCCTTTAACACCCAGATTTTGCTGTACTTTCCCGCCTAGCTATACCAACGCTTTTTACAGTAAGAGAATACGTTGTGAGCTTCTTATTCGAGTTATTTTAAGGATTTTGTGATCCTTTCCGCACCGACTCATAGGCATAGAATGGGAATTTTCCAACACCAACATTCGGCCACCATCTGCCAACGATTGTGTTCAATTTTTATTGCACTAATCTCGGCACCTCGTGCACACGCAGCGTGACTCTGGACGTGCATCACTGCTATCGGACACCTACAGCGTCGCTTGAATGGTCTCCTATTTCGGGATGCAATATGTCAGTACACTCTGCGTGCCAAAAGAAACAACCCGCCAAAAACCAAATGGAACAAACCAGGTTTTCCGTTCAATTCATTTGCTCGCTTACGTACGATGAATAATTCAGTGACCAGTGTGAGTGGCCTTCGAGGTATGCGGAGGCACAACATCCGCACGCGTATTTGTGAGTTTGTAACGAGACTGTCAACGGTGTTTTCCACGCTAGTTTAAAGCGTTTTGTTTTTCACGTACAAGTAATGTTCAACACGTTAAGTTTAAGCTGTTATAAAATGAGCTATTAGAAATGAAACGTCTCCAGTAAACAGTCAATTCAACGAGGTTTTGTTTTCGACCTATTATCGCGCTAAAAGAATTGTGCTTGTTTTGTGGTAAAAACAGTGTGACATTGATGCCACACGTTGTAAAATGTAGATCAAACGAAAATCCCCATTCCGGGATGCAACCAATACACGCATCACACGAAAGACACAACACACAAAAACGCTGTTTTCAATTAAAAATGTTCCACGCGCTTTTTTATTAAATCCTTTCGAGGTGGCGTTTGGCGTTTTCCGTTTTTTGGGCGACTGATGGTGCTGCGATCCTGCTGGAATTCTATTCCCTCGGTGACTGATGCACGTGCATACCGTAACCGTTACGCGCGCACGTTGCGTACTCGATGCGCCACGGCTGTCAAAATAACTCCGGCCTCCACGGTTGACTATTGTTTTTCTTGCATTACTTCAGATTAAGTCCGTACCTGCAACCCTTGGCGTGTGCCGTTCGCGCTATGTCCTCGCCCGTCTCGGGTGAAAGTATGTGCCGTTGTTATTCCCCAAAATGACAGTTTTCGTTACATGGATTTTTGAGTTTCATCGATTTTCGTTTTGCCCTTTCGGTAGAGATTTAGTGGGACGTTTTTTTTTGTTTCCCCCCGAACTCAAAGAAGCTCAGAATTGGGAAGGGGTGTGCGAGTGTGGCCAATTTGATGACCTAACGATACCAATTCAACGCGCCATTTGTCGCATTTCATTAAAATCGTATCTGACCGGGCACATCGTTTGGTAGCCCGGCAGCACATCTCTTTCCCGGAGAGATTTGTTGTTCTAGTGTTGTAACATATCTTCCACTGACTGTTGATTGCTCCCTTGTTTTCCCCCCCACAACTGCGTGGCGCCAACATACCCATGAACATAACTTTCGATTAGGCTAGAGCGCATAACACAGAAGAAAAAACCCCTGCTCACTACTACTACACTGGCTAAACATTTGAATTCCACCGCGAAAAACGCGACTCAGCCGGTCGGTAGCATTTTGGAACTAATTGACATTTTTCTATTTCGGTTCCGTTCGCTACGAAACCCGAGTAGTACGAGCGTTGAAACAACATGCAGGATGCACCATCAGCCCGTGTCGTAGGTGTCCTCTGCCTCCGTCGTCGACTAGCGGCGAACCGGAGAGTAAATGATTAACTTTCGCGCCACCGAACGACGCCGTCATCAACGTCTTCATCACCGTGCCATGGTTCGTTGGTATTTGGCCCGTTGTTTCCGCCAAAGGGTCACGGTGAAAACGTGGGGAAAATATTTATTTTCACACGACTGGTATTACCGCGAGGGGGAATGAGTGAAGAGTTGCGAGAAGAAGTAGGAGTGGGAGGGAAAAAAATCTTTATCCTACTACACCCTCGTTCTGGAGATTCCCGGGCGGTGGATCAAGCTGATGGGATTGGTTTTTCTGGTTCGGTGTGGCATCGGAGGTAAAATGTGCATCGTGATCTAATTTCGAACTTCTCACTTCACTACGGACGGATCGCTAAAACTTCCCACCACCTGCTAGGGTACATGACAGTGCGCCGGAACATCATCTCGCCATTTGATGTTTCTTCTGGCGTTAGTTGGGAAGTTGGTCAAAACCGCTAATGGATTCCGAATCGACACCCACGGATGCAGTGGAACGGTGTCATTCCGCAAAAGAGATTCAGTATGCTTAATAATTCTTCATTAGTTGTAGAACAGTTGGCAACTCAACTTTGGAAAGAATGAAATTAAATACGATTCTGTTAGTTGATGGATTGATTCCGAATGCCACTTCGATATGTGTGTCTCTAGATTCGTTTTCAATAATTTCATTTTCATGTTTATTGATTATCCGAGCTTATAGAAGCGTTTTTTTTTACTTTGTTTTATTTAAATCCCTAATGAGCATTTCTTCTCCCTAAGAACCTTCTTTGTTGAGTCTTTGTTGTAGAGGTATACACGCTCCCTTTTCGGTATTCATCAGCTGTGTTTAGGTTTGTATTATTTATGTGATTTTTGTTCTGTTTCTTCAACTCTTCGAAGAAAACGAAAGGGTTGACGGTGAATAATGATTATAAACAAACCTTAATGAATCGAGTAAAAATATTGTATCAGATTACTGTAAACATCCCTTCTTGACGCTAAACCCTGCTCCAGTTCTACCCGAACGTTCCATCAGAGATGGTTCGGATTGGTAAGCAAATAATTGTTGTTTTTTAGGGATTCCTCATCAATTGGAATTTGGCAGTAGAACCCAATCGAAATCGAGACAACCGAAATCACACATATTTTGACTCTGTGTTTGCAGACCAATTTTGACTTACAGTTAAAAAAGAAAAATCCAATCCTGTTTTCGAAATGGCATCACATCCACCCTGGTACTATTGTGTGAATCAATTTTCTAAGCTAATGAATAGTGAAGATGGTCGGGAGTTCCTACTCCACGAGGCAAAACACACAACAGACAGAATCATCAAGGGAAAGCAACACGAGATAAACGTTTGCTCCACTACGATGGGCGAGAAGACCGATGATGATGACGAAGGTGTGTGATACAAATGATGTTCACCCACTCTGAAGAGTGGAATAATAGACAACCTGTCTGTACTGACACCCGTTCCCCTCGGATAGCTCAACCGACACACACACACACTTCTGCAGAAAGACGAAAACGGCTGGTGACCAAACTCGGTCACGTATTTAATAGAAAATGCAGTTCTAAGTCCCATTACGCTGTGCACGGACCGGTAGAACGGTTTAAAGAAATCCGTGTGTCTGTTTGTTGGTTGGTTGAAAGTTTTTTTTCGCACCTCTTCCAAAATGAAGTCTCGGTCTGGGCCTCATGGCTTCCGTGCATCTACCAATAATGATCTAATATTTATTCCACGGTTTTGCTAAGAGAAAAAGACCTAAAATAAAAATAAGTACACAGAAGCGACAACAAATTTTTATCCAATTACTTTCACTCGTTAGGGCATTCTATTTTTCATCTGTGTTTCATTTAATGCAATTGGCTCACTAATAGCAAACACGGGTTTGTTTATTTAGCAACACACGTTAGCCCTTCTGAGGGTTCGTTACAATCAGTTTCGATTTGGCGAACTGTTCGAATATAATCACAGCTTTAATTATTATTTCTTTTACTTTACTTTTCCCTTCGCTATCGCCTATCTTGCTCAAAACTCTATAAACTTTCTCATTTCTACATGAAACTCATTAAAATATGTATGCCTGTCAAGGACTCACCGGTGTCTAGACACGGGAAGTCAACATTGCATGGGCCGAATAGTAAGCAGTCCATCGTGCTCTTGCGCTCTACCCATCAATCCTGCATTTAGCCAAATAACAAAACGTCCTTTTTCGTCCAAACCAGGCCGATGATTTGTGGTAGCTTACCCGTCGATTGTGACACACTCGCCGGTAGGCGGATGCATACAGCTGTAGGTCGATTAATAGAGATGGTCGATTTAATGTGGCGTACCGATCGACGTGAAGCGACGTTTTGGAGACAAAGACCCTCCCAAACAAATCCGTTTTGATTTGCATTTAGTCGTCAATAAACAAATGTATTTGATATTTTCTAAAATTGTTTACAGTCACGTTATCGTAACGTTGCTCGCTACCATCGGTTCTAAGCCGCAGGACCTGTTCGTGAGATATTCGTTTATCGTGCACTGTTTGGGTCGTTTTTTGAGGTCGCTCATTACTACTAACCCACCGTCGGATGGACACACGCAAATCCATGGATACCTCGTCGCTCGTTTGCACTCCTTCGGAGGGTTTCACATTAAGCTAAGCGCTTCGCTTATGATATTCTTTATCCGGAGAGTTACGACGAATCATCGGTGGAAACAAATTCAGTTTCAGTTCGCGAGACACTCACTGTACGGTAATGTGATTTATAAATGTAGACATTTAAGTTGAACCGCCAGTGAAAGCACTTAGCGAATAAAGGAGAGAATTGATGGGTGGTTAGACGTTTTTTGTCCCTGTTTGCGTGTGTGCGTTTGTGTGTATCGTTATGAATATCATTATGGCGTTATGATGACAAATATTCATAAATTGATCCTGTCTTCAATCACGAGATTTTCGGAGCAATTGGTTAGCGGGAATTCCGGATGCAAAGAATAATTATTTTCAGTGTACTGAAGTTCGGTTTTAACTTGAGTTGACGCTTGACAGTGTGTAATGTGTTTGGTTGATAGTACGCATTCTCCTGTATACCAATGTGGTATTATTTTTAAGGACTTTTGAGTGCTATTTACGTCCTAAGGTTATTACCTTCTTGTTGCATTTCTCGATGAGGTTATCTGAGTTTTAAATATATTATTAACGACTTATCCTCCATACGAACGAATGACAATCTATAAAGTGCAACCCGTTCGCACAGAAACTAACTGTCAAAGCACTTGCCATCTGTCACACAGTCGCATCACTCTATCGGTGGAGGTGGATATACTCCATGGTGTAGATATGCAAATGTCAGCAAACTTTGTCACCCCCACAAGAACCTTTTCCGCTTCCCTCAACTTTCCTGGAAGAAACTAGATCAAAGCCATCGTGCAAATGCGATAATTATGCCTTCGCCGTTTCATACTGTTTTCGTCATCCAAGAAGGAATCTGCTTTTTCAACGGTTTTGAGCATACAAACACAACCTTTCCATACCAGTTACACGGGCCTGTAACATTTTTTTCCCCCTAGCGAGTAAATTTAGCGTTAAAGCATGCCCAGGAATGTAGCTGTAATATGTAGTAAAGCTACACACTCACAGCCACAAACACACACATCGGTTCATGCTGGGCCGTTGAAGCAAAAGATGATGAGTCGGAGAAAAAAACAAAGTGACACATTTAAGTCTCGCCACTAGCCGAGCCGAGATGCTTGCGAGACTACTCGAAAGTTTGTTTGCACTGGAAGCTCTGAATACCAATCAGTTTGATATTGATGGCGCGTCATTGGGAAGCATATCAAACGCGTTCTTGGTGGGAAGAGATTTTATTTTAAGCGATAATTCAACTCAATCAACGATAAGAAACGAACCTTTGCGATGATATTAATATTCTATGCGTCATTCGGCTTCTTATCGATTTATGTTGAAGAATTTGGGTGCATAATGCACATGTGTGCTCGGTACTTTTATCAACCATCTTGTATTTCTAAAAGCCGTTGTGAACAGATTTATTTTTAGTTCCCAAATGAACAAACTAAGAAGGCTTCGCTTAACCCAACAATGGAGCATTGTGCATGACAATGACAGCAACAAAACGTATACGATTATAGACCACCAATATGTCAACCGATTCAATCGGCTGTGTAAACAACAACAATAGATTTAGCGTAGTGATTTTTGAAAATCATGCCATCCACACCAGACGAAGCTCACATTCATTAGCTTAAAATGATGTGTGGCGCAACAACAATGGCACCAACTTCATTTTTCAATATCCTGTCAAGTTTCCTCACCCGCTGGATGGATGCGCATATTTTGGTTTCCTGTATTTATTTCCCGCTTGTGGTTAACCGAAGTTACTCCTCGCCATGGTCAATATTTTCTATTAATAACGCGTTGTTTTTTGCTCGTTTTCGGGAGTTTCTGTTAGGGAGAACTTCCAGAAAGGTTTTTTGATAATAGTCAACCACAGTCAACCACGCAAGCCTCGAAGAGCTGCACATGTAAAAAAAACCGGCATTTAGTTGAGTCAAATTGTTACAACTCATTACAATCGCATTCGGCACGTACGGAAACGTAACGGGCGTAACATGAGTCCTCGGAATCCTCTCTAATTGATCAAAAGTTTAGAGCGCAACGACGATTTCTACCGATAGCTAGCCTGCTGTTGCTACTCGTGCCGATGAATATCGTATTACTGCTCCATGTTTTGCAACCGGAGTTTCGGTTTTGGATGGAGCACACCTGCAATCTAGACCATGGACAACGTTAGTTTGGAGAAAACTCGCACGAAAAACACACGCAGCAAAGGGCAACAAATGCACTTCATCGGCTTAACATTGGCCAACTCTCTGAAACGAGAACTGCTGGCAGTGGCAAACCCATTGCCGAGATGCATCTCCAAGTTCCCGTGCCGCTGTTTTTTTTGTGCTTGATTAAATTACATCGTCTCTAGAATAGCTCCTTTCTCCGCATTTATCTAATGCTGACGTTTTGCTGATGGGTCGGATACTGGAGCACTTTCCTGCAGGATCCAAGGTAGACAGGCAGGAAGCAAAAAATCCCGTACGTGTGCTAGTCGTGTGCGCGTTGACTTGTATACTGCTCCTGAAATGGGAAACTGGTCGGGTTTTTCGTTGCTAGCTCTACTCCCACTTCATTGGACCCTTCATTCTGGTGCACGGGGAAGTTTTCCGTACCGTAAGTTGCCGTCCGCCACATGACGAATGTGAAATAGGCTAAACTTTCGACGAATTTCCCGGCACAGTATTTAGAAGGTCATGTTACTCCAAAACAATGTGAATAACCCGAACAACAACAGGTGGATATGAGCCTGTTTTCGTTGTATACCTCGGTATATCCGCCAATTATCGAAAAGTATTCTGGGGTCGCAGTTTAACACGGTTTAGATGGATTCCTGACCATCACAAGAAGCAAAGCCCCGTGTTGGTGGGGTTTCGCCGCAACCTTTCGTGAACGATTTATGCTTTTGCATTCGCTTTCTTCCTAACATTCTTTTAAAGCTTGGCTGCTAATGCTCGCTGCCGATGTTGTTTATGGCGAAGGTAAACTCGATAGCTGCTTCCGAGCAAGCCAAAACAACTTTTCGCATGTGGTGTCCGATTCGCCGTACTTGCATCAGCTTCATGATTCGAAATTTGAAGACACGTTGGATGTGTTCCTTTCGTTGCCGCGCTGCATGGTTTGTAGTGTACACCGGCAACAGCAACCTAACCCAACTACTCGGTACATTGATGTATTGATGTTTGGCGCACTAACTCTGGTTGGCGCGAAGGATATAAGCGAGCGAGTCCGTGTGACGAAACAGGGCTTTAGAATATTCGGCAACATCGAGGCGAATTGGGAGCAATGGACGAAAAAGAAAGGGGAAAACAAAATCCCATTCCCGTCATATACGTTTTCCTGGGGAACGCTCAAAATAAAGCATATTCGAAGGAGGTATTCTACAGCTTTGAAATGTTCCCAATTTTGCCTTCCCTTGGCTGTTTGAGCGTTTCCCGCAATGTGTGTCCGTGTTGATTTCTGTTTTTCCTGTCTGACAAAAACCAAACCAAAAAAAGCAAAATTGTCCCGATCGAAGAGTGAAAGATAATGCGCGGATCAGATATCAATGGTAACAGCAACTACAGGCTAAGGCCAGCCAGGCCAAACCGGAGCAAAACTTCAGTAGTGTGCTGCGTAACGGAACGATCCCCATTGTACCGGTGGGTCGGATTGCTCCGAAAGTGGAACGGTGCACTTCACGTGAAAAGTGTGCACCACTTGAAAGTTGTGGCCGGATGTACGAGAGTTTTTCACAGTCACTGTGTAGGTGGGCGGGTGGGTTTTTTTTGTTGTTGTATGTTTTTCCGAACCACTTTACAAAGGTAACACCGGAGCATTCGGCACCGGAACTGGCCGTCGGGTAGTGTGTCACCTGTCGAGTAACTGTCATTTGATCGCCGAATCGTCGTCCGCCACTACGACATCGTCGCGATTGGATCCAATTGATCGAGTGTCAAACGGTGTTAGAATAAACGAACAAATAGTCGCTCATTGATAACGGGAAAAACGAACTGGTATTAGATTTTATGAATTAAAGTGTGATTACTGCTTGCATAGCTGTTTTGAAATGTGTTTTATAGTATATTATGTACTTAAAAGAAACTCAAGTTTTTAGAATCTAATTGGGAATCAGTAGTACGATTATTTTGATGAGAAATTTATCCAATTTTTTAGATAGTTCTTTAGTTATGGTGTAATTTAATTCATGTAAATTAGGCGTAGACATTACCATATGCAATAGCCTCCACGTACACCATAGTGTCCCACTGAGACATTTGAAGTCTTCTTGAAAGTGATCGCAATCACAAAGATTGTATCGATCGAAGCTTCAATTAGCTACAATTAGCGTGTGGTAGGTTCGCGTGAACTTGCCCTTCGATAAATATTGGGTCAGGGGTGCATCAATGGAAACATAATCGTAGATTTCTAACCCTCACCGTACAACAATTTGCTGCCGACTGGCGATGATGCAATGGTGCTCTGATTTGTGAACCAATGTAAACGTCAGTTGCGAGTAATAGTGTCGATCACGTAGAACAAGGAATGTTGTGGCATGTTTTATAAACGCTTAGTGCTAGTTTTATTGACAATGGATAGTAAATTATTCTATCCAATCAAACCTATAATAAATTATTGTCTCAGATGTTCTTTTATTGTACTTATTTTTATTAGCCTACTGCAAAAATCCTCTCAACTGCTCACGGTCAAACATCACTTCGTTTCAATAAGGGACTATCACGCTACCTCTGTCTAAATGGACATCCCAAAATAGCCTTCCATAAAATGAGTAGTACTTAAGGAATCTAATTCGCTGCAGATTATCGAGATATAGCTCATATCTTATTGCAACATGTCCTTTGTCAAGTAATCCTTCTGAGTCTCTGTCTGTTGAACCCAGCTAAAATGGTTTCGTTAGCTTTAGACAGAGTCCAGATCTCAGAGTCAGAGTGTTAGTTCTGAAACCAAAAGTGTCTGTACACATTTCTTACATCTTATCCATTTTTACTATCTGTGCAAACATGTACGTGGTCCTTGAGTGTTTATCACATTAAATCTGCATTTGTTATCATGACTGAAGGAGGTGCTAATATCATTTTGGTTTAGTCACATCCAACTTGATAGTCTTAAACCTAATGCCTAACGATGTCGATATGATCACTTCTTCTTTCTTGGCCTAACAACCTCTTAGGTCATGCTTGCCATTTGGCTTACTAGACTTATTGTTTACCGCATAGTTTGATAGTCAGTCCTCACTATGGGGGAACGGATGAGACTGACCCAGATGAGACTTGAACCCCGGTCCTGCCTTGTGAAGACCGGTGCCGCTGTCGCATCTATTACCGGGCGCCGTCTATAACACCAGCGCATGCCAGAATCTGAATTGACTTATACAAATTCAGGTTTCCAAAACTATCACTTTTGAATCCCAAAGCCATTTTTCCGGCGGTTTTCCATTTTGCCAGTAGTTCGAAGTTAGTAAGGACCCTGTAAGCATCTACTTAAGTACTCGGAGCTTTAAAAAAATACTGAGTTAATAATTTTGTTCAAACATTTGTTTTATACCAGTGTCATTCAACCTGTAAAACATTCAACAACTGTAAACTAAACGAATGACAGCACTTTCTCAGCACAGGAACTGCTTCCTATTACTATTCCATACTCATACGCATTGAAAATCCTCTTTGTTACCCTGCCACAAAACGGAAAGGACTAAATTGTGCCAAAACCCACCAGCAACCGAAACGAAACAGCACGATGTGAGATCAGTTCGCGAAATCAGCCCTCTTTACTGCTGCTACACCGGATTACCCTGAACTGAATTTATAATCGGTTATGTTTGCGCTGGCTGGCTGATTGTAGCTTTCCGGTTCGATTTAAACGGTTTCACCCGTTTGCTACTGAGCTACGAACGGTGCGGAAGACCATAAGCTAGCTAAAGACTGGCACGAGCACGAGCCCTTAGCACGTTACAGAAGCGCATGGTTGTTCTTTAACGCAAACGGATACTGTACAGCATTGCATTAGTTCTTTAACCACATGTTTTCGGGTTTTCGCCTACAGAGTGTGGACCGAACGAGTTCGAATGTGAGGATGGAACCTGTATCGACCTGCGCCAACAATGTGACAACGTGCCCGACTGTCGACGAGGCGAAGATGAGCAGGACTGTGGTAAGTGTTGATGGTCTATTAATTTAAACCCGGCAAGAACAAATTCGTTCAAAGTTAGCCTTTTTGCATTACAACAATAGTCGAGTGTGACGAGTCGCGGGAATTTTTCTGCCGTGTGGATAAAGTGTGCATCCCGAAGGAAGCTGTTTGCGACGGTCGTAACGATTGTTCCGATGCCGAGGATGAAATCTGTGAAGGTAAGAGCAA
>KZ062620.1:84304-127020 GCA_002091835.1 Anopheles maculatus
GGAATCCTCTCTAATTGATCAAAAGTTTAGAGCGCAACGACGATTTCTACCGATAGCTAGCCTGCTGTTGCTACTCGTGCCGATGAATATCGTATTACTGCTCCATGTTTTGCAACCGGAGTTTCGGTTTTGGATGGAGCACACCTGCAATCTAGACCATGGACAACGTTAGTTTGGAGAAAACTCGCACGAAAAACACACGCAGCAAAGGGCAACAAATGCACTTCATCGGCTTAACATTGGCCAACTCTCTGAAACGAGAACTGCTGGCAGTGGCAAACCCATTGCCGAGATGCATCTCCAAGTTCCCGTGCCGCTGTTTTTTTTGTGCTTGATTAAATTACATCGTCTCTAGAATAGCTCCTTTCTCCGCATTTATCTAATGCTGACGTTTTGCTGATGGGTCGGATACTGGAGCACTTTCCTGCAGGATCCAAGGTAGACAGGCAGGAAGCAAAAAATCCCGTACGTGTGCTAGTCGTGTGCGCGTTGACTTGTATACTGCTCCTGAAATGGGAAACTGGTCGGGTTTTTCGTTGCTAGCTCTACTCCCACTTCATTGGACCCTTCATTCTGGTGCACGGGGAAGTTTTCCGTACCGTAAGTTGCCGTCCGCCACATGACGAATGTGAAATAGGCTAAACTTTCGACGAATTTCCCGGCACAGTATTTAGAAGGTCATGTTACTCCAAAACAATGTGAATAACCCGAACAACAACAGGTGGATATGAGCCTGTTTTCGTTGTATACCTCGGTATATCCGCCAATTATCGAAAAGTATTCTGGGGTCGCAGTTTAACACGGTTTAGATGGATTCCTGACCATCACAAGAAGCAAAGCCCCGTGTTGGTGGGGTTTCGCCGCAACCTTTCGTGAACGATTTATGCTTTTGCATTCGCTTTCTTTCTAACATTCTTTTAAAGCTTGGCTGCTAATGCTCGCTGCCGATGTTGTTTATGGCTAAGGTAAGCTCGATAGCTGCTTCCGAGCAAGCCAAAACAACTTTTCGCATGTGGTGTCCGATTCGCCGTACTTGCATCAGCTTCATGATTCGAAATTTGAAGACACGTTGGATGTGTTCCTTTCGTTGCCGCGCTGCATGGTTTGTAGTGTACACCGGCAACAGCAACCTAACCCAACTACTCGGTACATTGATGTATTGATGTTTGGCGCACTAACTCTGGTTGGCGCGAAGGATATAAGCGAGCGAGTCCGTGTGACGAAACAGGGCTTTAGAATATTCTGCAACATCGAGGCGAATTGGGAGCAATGGACGAAAAAGAAAAGGGAAAACAAAATCCCATTCTCGTCATATACGTTTTTCTGAGGAACGCTCAAAATAAAGCATATTCGAAGGAGGTATTCTACAGCTTTGAAATGTTCCCAATTTTGCCTTCCCTTGGCTGTTTGAGCGTTTCCCGCAATGTGTGTCCGTGTTGATTTCTGTTTTTCCTGTCTGACAAAAACCAAACCAAAAAAAGCAAAATTGTCCCGATCGAAGAGTGAAAGATAATGCGCGGATCAGATATCAATGGTAACAGCAACTACAGGCTAAGGCCAGCCAGGCCAAACCGGAGCAAAACTTCAGTAGTGTGCTGCGTAACGGAACGATCCCCATTGTACCGGTGGGTCGGATTGCTCCGAAAGTGGAACGGTGCACTTCACGTGAAAAGTGTGCACCACTTGAAAGTTGTGGCCGGATGTACGAGAGTTTTTCACAGTCACTGTGTAGGTGGGCGGGTGGGTTTTTTTTGTTGTTGTATGTTTTTCCGAACCACTTTACAAAGGTAACACCGGAGCATTCGGCACCGGAACTGGCCGTCGGGTAGTGTGTCACCTGTCGAGTAACTGTCATTTGATCGCCGAATCGTCGTCCGCCACTACGACATCGTCGCGATTGGATCCAATTGATCGAGTGTCAAACGGTGTTAGAATAAACGAACAAATAGTCGCTCATTGATAACGGGAAAAACGAACTGGTATTAGATTTTATGAATTAAAGTGTGATTACTGCTTGCATAGCTGTTTTGAAATGTGTTTTATAGTATATTATGTACTTAAAAGAAACTCAAGTTTTTAGAATCTAATTGGGAATCAGTAGTACGATTATTTTGATGAGAAATTTATCCAATTTTTTAGATAGTTCTTTAGTTATGGTGTAATTTAATTCATGTAAATTAGGCGTAGACATTACCATATGCAATAGCCTCCACGTACACCATAGTGTCCCACTGAGACATTTGAAGTCTTCTTGAAAGTGATCGCAATCACAAAGATTGTATCGATCGAAGCTTCAATTAGCTACAATTAGCGTGTGGTAGGTTCGCGTGAACTTGCCCTTCGATAAATATTGGGTCAGGGGTGCATCAATGGAAACATAATCGTAGATTTCTAACCCTCACCGTACAACAATTTGCTGCCGACTGGCGATGATGCAATGGTGCTCTGATTTGTGAACCAATGTAAACGTCAGTTGCGAGTAATAGTGTCGATCACGTAGAACAAGGAATGTTGTGGCATGTTTTATAAACGCTTAGTGCTAGTTTTATTGACAATGGATAGTAAATTATTCTATCCAATCAAACCTATAATAAATTATTGTCTCAGATGTTCTTTTATTGTACTTATTTTTATTAGCCTACTGCAAAAATCCTCTCAACTGCTCACGGTCAAACATCACTTCGTTTCAATAAGGGACTATCACGCTACCTCTGTCTAAATGGACATCCCAAAATAGCCTTCCATAAAATGAGTAGTACTTAAGGAATCTAATTCGCTGCAGATTATCGAGATATAGCTCATATCTTATTGCAACATGTCCTTTGTCAAGTAATCCTTCTGAGTCTCTGTCTGTTGAACCCAGCTAAAATGGTTTCGTTAGCTTTAGACAGAGTCCAGATCTCAGAGTCAGAGTGTTAGTTCTGAAACCAAAAGTGTCTGTACACATTTCTTACATCTTATCCATTTTTACTATCTGTGCAAACATGTACGTGGTCCTTGAGTGTTTATCACATTAAATCTGCATTTGTTATCATGACTGAAGGAGGTGCTAATATCATTTTGGTTTAGTCACATCCAACTTGATAGTCTTAAACCTAATGCCTAACGATGTCGATATGATCACTTCTTCTTTCTTGGCCTAACAACCTCTTAGGTCATGCTTGCCATTTGGCTTACTAGACTTATTGTTTACCGCATAGTTTGATAGTCAGTCCTCACTATGGGGGAACGGATGAGACTGACCCAGATGAGACTTGAACCCCGGTCCTGCCTTGTGAAGACCGGTGCCGCTGTCGCATCTATTACCGGGCGCCGTCTATAACACCAGCGCATGCCAGAATCTGAATTGACTTATACAAATTCAGGTTTCCAAAACTATCACTTTTGAATCCCAAAGCCATTTTTCCGGCGGTTTTCCATTTTGCCAGTAGTTCGAAGTTAGTAAGGACCCTGTAAGCATCTACTTAAGTACTCGGAGCTTTAAAAAAATACTGAGTTAATAATTTTGTTCAAACATTTGTTTTATACCAGTGTCATTCAACCTGTAAAACATTCAACAACTGTAAACTAAACGAATGACAGCACTTTCTCAGCACAGGAACTGCTTCCTATTACTATTCCATACTCATACGCATTGAAAATCCTCTTTGTTACCCTGCCACAAAACGGAAAGGACTAAATTGTGCCAAAACCCACCAGCAACCGAAACGAAACAGCACGATGTGAGATCAGTTCGCGAAATCAGCCCTCTTTACTGCTGCTACACCGGATTACCCTGAACTGAATTTATAATCGGTTATGTTTGCGCTGGCTGGCTGATTGTAGCTTTCCGGTTCGATTTAAACGGTTTCACCCGTTTGCTACTGAGCTACGAACGGTGCGGAAGACCATAAGCTAGCTAAAGACTGGCACGAGCACGAGCCCTTAGCACGTTACAGAAGCGCATGGTTGTTCTTTAACGCAAACGGATACTGTACAGCATTGCATTAGTTCTTTAACCACATGTTTTCGGGTTTTCGCCTACAGAGTGTGGACCGAACGAGTTCGAATGTGAGGATGGAACCTGTATCGACCTGCGCCAACAATGTGACAACGTGCCCGACTGTCGACGAGGCGAAGATGAGCAGGACTGTGGTAAGTGTTGATGGTCTATTAATTTAAACCCGGCAAGAACAAATTCGTTCAAAGTTTGCCTTTTTGCATTACAACAATAGTCGAGTGTGACGAGTCGCGGGAATTTTTCTGCCGTGTGGATAAAGTGTGCATCCCGAAGGAAGCTGTTTGCGACGGTCGTAACGATTGTTCCGATGCCGAGGATGAAATCTGTGAAGGTAAGAGCAAATCGAATGCACTTTGCAAAAGTGTTCTTTGCGTCCCACACAAACACATACTCGCACACACACACAAACACAAGCAAACCGACTTCCGATGGTAATAGATAGACTGACAACCATAACAACAAAACGCGTAACGTACAGATACATAACGTCTGCTAACTTCTTCCCAAATTGCATGCCGCTAAACCGACAACCGATCGGAATTGCTTCCAAGGAAAGGGCGGAAAAGCCAGCTTTTGTCCGCTGGGGAAGTTCACCTGCGGGGACCGATCGTGTGTGTCGATACTGGGTCGGTGCGACGGCAAGGTCGACTGTCCACGGGATCACGCGGACGAGGATGAATGTCGTAGGTGTTTTGGCCCTCTTATCCATTCGCGTGCCAGTTCCTGTTTAAGGGTTCAGTCAATCAGTTATATGTATGTTTTGTCCTCGTTCGTTTACCACCATGCCTTCCGGATGCGGTGGATGAATGCATTCCCATCGCTATGGTTCCAGCCTGTCCCAGAAACACCTGGCAGTGTGACTACGGACAGTGCATTCCGCTCGAGCAAAAGTGTGACGGCAACATCGACTGTCCGGACGACATATCCGACGAACGCAACTGTCCCAGTAAGCACCAACCGGGTGGCCGGTTTGATGTGGGGTTCGGTGTCGGGATTGCCGTTGGGGATGTACTATCATTAGCATTGCATTAACCACACTGCACGTAGTATCAGCTAGCATGACCTCCGGGTGAAGAAGCATGACCCATGGCATTATATCTTTGTGTAGCAATGTTAGTGTATCCCTTCGTTTTCTATGCATGTAGCATTTGATTTTGTTTTTCCACTGGTGACGCGAACCGGAGCAGGAGGACAACACAGGTAACACAGTTTAAAATGCGAGTACGATAACTGTCAATACACGTAGAGTCCAGGCTGTGGACATATGTACAACGCCGCTTCCATATGCTTACTTAAAATGCCGCAAACGCTGCTGCCGCCAAAAACCAGGACCATGCCTCTCAATGCTCATGGAACACATGCCTAGACGAAGTACCGTTCCCCCTTGTTGTTCCCCTCTCTCCTCCCCCCCATCACATCCTTATGCTCACTTTGCTTCGATCAATATTTAATATCTACCCCCCTCCAGGGACCGTGTTGCATGATTGAATCGAATGGCTTTAGGACCTCCAGGGTTTGTAGGGATTCAAATTTTGATTTGTTTTCCACGCGATATGATTAGCCGTCTGTGTGCTGTGAATCGTTTCGGCTGTTGGTATTGTATTCCATCATTTACGTTTTATTTATATCCTTTTTTCGAATAAATTTATATTTGCACTGTCAAAAAAAAAAACGAAAAGAATTACTTAAATGCAGGGCGCAAACACTCAAGGTTCGGGAAAAATCAACCCCCAAAAACACATTAATTGACTTTCGTGTCGGGACTAATGGGGTTTTCGCAGGTGCGTGACATTGCAACTGTGATCGTTGGTGAAGTACAATCCGATGATGCCTGGCGTCGCAGTCGGACCAGATAGGTTGATTGAAATGTGACGTTTGATACGCATTGTTTAATGAGTTTCCGCTAGCTTGTCGGCGTTTTTTTTTGTGTTCCGGCATGCAAACGCCGCTCTCTCTCTTCAAATGTTGTGTCTCCCACAGCACAAAAAGACATCGTGCAAACTTTTATTTCTACCGAACAACTCCCTAGACCAAAACGCAACACCCAGCAATCGACAGCAGCCAATTTTCGGTCTGCTCAATACACACACACACTCACACCAGCACCAGACGCCACAGACACTAATACCTAACGTGTTTTAGGGTGTTCGCCTTACGAGTTTCAGTGTCGGTGGGATAGAAGATGCATACCG
The DNA here is from genome assembly GCA_002091835.1 of Anopheles maculatus. Taxonomy (NCBI): domain Eukaryota; kingdom Metazoa; phylum Arthropoda; class Insecta; order Diptera; family Culicidae; genus Anopheles; species Anopheles maculatus. Next base: position 90,497 of record KZ062620.1, read on the forward strand.
ATAGAGAAGAAATGCGATAAGGTGTTTGATTGCTACGATAGAACCGATGAGCAAGTTTGTGGTAAGTGCACATCCTGTATGCTGCCCTTCGGTTCCTTCCGTTTCCCTGCCGTCGTTCCTTCTTTCCCCACCGTTCGGTGCAAGCGTTCGTCCTTGTCCACGTGTCTCTCTCTCTGTGTTCTGTGTTGTGTATACTGATGTGATGTTGCGTGTGCGAGTGTGACATGTTTTTTCCTGATTGTTGTGCCTATTTTGTGTAAAACTCTAACTATTAAGTGACTTTGATTCCATCAAATGTTTGATATCGGCTATTGCACGCTACATGGTGAAGGTTTATGATAGAAAGATACCAACGTATCCTTACTTTAAGGATTAAGCTACATTAGGTAGATTTTTAATGTAAGGTGATGGAAATTAAAACATAATCTATTTAATGATCTATTTCCTGCAAAACTTTGTTAACAACAAACGTATAATTTTGTTCGAAGAACATTTTCTAGAGCTTACACATAATTAATCTTAAAATTGTAATTCATTTAAAATAACAAAAAATTAAACATCAATATCAGGACAACTGGCCTGGGGACATAACGCCACACTATTTTTCACAATATAATACCTAAAGTAAAACTTCAACACACAAGATTCACGTTTATCTTCTAAGTGTAACCCATCTTCGTAGAGATCAGTTAGATGAACAAAACTTCAGCTGACTCTTGTACAAAACCAATCCATATTTTTGTCTCCTTGTGTATGACTAATAAACGTCCTCGCATTACTCTTATTAACACACCCCTTAGAGCCGATTGGTATCGGCTGCCTGCTTGTTGAAACCCAACTTACGCCTTGATAACTAATCGGAGTGATTTTCTTTCTCCCTTTTTTCCCGACTGGTAAATGCTAACCTACCTATTTGCATGCCGCATGTTTTCTTACGCAAAAACAAACCCCCCGAACGTCATCTACGAAAAACTTCGACCATACATCGTCACCAAACAACGTGGGCACGGGTTTTGGGGATGTAACGATACATTAACCTCTCACGAAACCCTACAAAACCTGTATAAAACAAAACCATCGTCCCGGTCGCAGAATGTACCGTGCACGAGTTCCGGTGTGATAACGGATACTGCATTCCGAAGTCTCAGCATTGCGATCGCGTCCACCATTGCAATGACATGTCGGATGAACGGGGATGCATAAGTATGTTTTCAGCAAAACGGTCAACTACAGGGTCGTCTGCACATTCTACGATTGGCTTGAAGATGTGAAGATGTTGCCTGTTGCAACTTTTTCGTCAGTTTAAAATTGTTATGTTCATTTTTCAGCAGTTTATTCTTTTGTTTTGTTAACTTTTTCTGTTTGTTGCTATATTATTTTATATTTCTCTTATTTTTCCTCAATTCTTTTTAACACCTCAGTCAGTCGATGCAGTGAGCATGAGTTCCTTTGCAATAACGGACGTTGCATTCCCAAGGATTACACCTGCAACGACGTTGACGAATGTGGGGACAATTCCGATGAGACCGATGCAAACTGTGACGATTATGGTACCTGTTTACCGACAGAGGTAGGAGACAGATAGCACCATTTTCTTTATCTCTTTCCGTTTTGTGATTTGGTATAATTTTTGTTATTTTATTTCTCCTTCATATTCTGCATTTTTAATTATTTTTATTGGTTTCTCTTTTTTTTTTGTCTGTAACGTTTATTGTAACGCTTTAGTTCACCTGCTACGATGGTGGCTGTGTTCAAAGATCAGTTATATGCGATGGGAACAAGGACTGTGGGGATGGAAGCGATGAAATCGACTGTGGTAAGTATGACAGGCCCATCCACAGCTCACTGTTGACCCCAATCGGCTGAAACCAAATGCATTTTTTTCCGTGCCATGTGCATCAACTGCAAACGTGAATTCCTAACGCTCGTCCTAGCACGTGCCGTCCTAGTGCGTCTGTGTGCGTCCCATTGTTTATCTGTATTTGTACACATTTGAATGCTTCCGTCAATCAGTCTACGTTTTGTGTCCATTCCATTTGCGTCGCATACACGTATTTATATTCGCTTTTCTGTGTCGCTTGTATTGTTGTTTTATTGTAGACGAAATTACTTTCATATTGATGTTTCATATTGCATTATTCACAATTCGAGGATGTAGAAAAACAAGTTATACCAAAACATGTTGTGGAGACCGAGGTACAATTATTGATTAAACCATTTAAAAATCGAATTGTTTAATTGGAAGCCAAATCAAACCCCAGAAAAACGTTCTAATCTGTTAGTGGATATTTCAAAACGTCGGTTCACCCGAATCTCCAGTAAGCACCAACCGGGTGGCCGGTTTGATGTGGGGTTCGGTGTCGGGATTGCCGTTGGGGATGTACTATCATTAGCATTGCATTAACCACACTGCACGTAGTATCAGCTAGCATGACCTCCGGGTGAAGAAGCATGACCCATGGCATTATATCTTTGTGTAGCATTTTTAGTGTATCCCTTCGTTTTCTATGCATGTGGTATTTGATTTTGTTTTTCCACTGGTGACGCGAACCGGAGCAGGAGGACAACACAGGTAACACAGTTTAAAATGCGAGTACGATAACTGTCAATACACGTAGAGTCCAGGCTGTGGACATATGTACAACGCCGCTTCCATATGCTTACTTAAAATGCCGCAAACGCTGCTGCCGCCAAAAACCAGGACCATGCCTCTCAATGCTCATGGAACACATGCCTAGACGAAGTACCGTCGCCCCTTGTTGTTCCCCTTCCTCCTCCCCCATCACATCCTTATGCTCACTTTGCTTCGATCAATATTTAATATCTACCCCCCTCCAGGGACCGTGTTGCATGATTGAATCGAATGGCTTTAGGACCTCCAGGGTTTGTAGGGATTCAAATTTTGATTTGTTTTCCACGCGATATGATTAGCCGTCTGTGTGCTGTGAATCGTTTCGGCTGTTGGTATTGTATTCCATCATTTACGTTTTATTTATATCCTTTTTTCGAATAAATTTATATTTGCACTGTCAAAAAAAAAAACGAAAAGAATTACTTAAATGCAGGGCGCAAACACTCAAGGTTCGGGAAAAATCAACCCCCAAAAACACATTAATTGACTTTCGTGTCGGGACTAATGGGGTTTTCGCAGGTGCGTGACATTGCAACTGTGATCGTTGGTGAAGTACAATCCGATGATGCCTGGCGTCGCAGTCGGACCAGATAGGTTGATTGAAATGTGACGTTTGATACGCATTGTTTAATGAGTTTCCGCTAGCTTGTCGGCGTTTTTTTTTTTGTGTTCCGGCATGCAAACGCCGCTCTCTCTCTTCAAATGTTGTGTCTCCCACAGCACAAAAAGACATCGTGCAAACTTTTATTTCTACCGAACAACTCCCTAGACCAAAACGCAACACCCAGCAATCGACAGCAGCCAATTTTCGGTCTGCTCAATACACACACACACTCACACCAGCACCAGACGCCACAGACACTAATACCTAACGTGTTTTAGGGTGTTCGCCTTACGAGTTTCAGTGTCGGTGGGATAGAAGATGCATACCGATAGAGAAGAAATGCGATAAGGTGTTTGATTGCTACGATAGAACCGATGAGCAAGTTTGTGGTAAGTGCACATCCTGTATGCTGCCCTTCGGTTCCTTCCGTTTCCCTGCCGTCGTTCCTTCTTTCCCCACCGTTCGGTGCAAGCGTTCGTCCTTGTCCACGTGTCTCTCTCTCTGTGTTCTGTGTTGTGTATACTGATGTGATGTTGCGTGTGCGAGTGTGACATGTTTTTTTTCTTGATTGTTGTGCCTATTTTGTGTAAAACTCTAACTATTAAGTGACTTTTATTCCATCCAATGTCTGATATCGGCTATTGCACGCTACATGGTGAAGGTTTATGATAGAAAGATACCAACGTATCCTTACTTTAAGGATTAAGCTACATTAGGTAGATTTTTAATGTAAGGTGATGGAAATTAAAACATAATCTATTTAATGATCTATTTCCTGCAAAACTTTGTTAACAACATACGAATAATTTTGTTCGAAAGACATTTTCTAGAGCTTACACATAATTAATCTTAAAATTGTAATTCATTTAAAATAACAAAAAATTAAACATCAATATCAGGACAACTGGCCTGGGGACATAACGCCACACTATTTTTCACAATATAATACCTAAAGTAAAACTTCAACACACAAGATTCACGTTTATCTTCTAAGTGTAACCCATCTTCGTAGAGATCAGTTAGATGAACAAAACTTCTGCTGACTCTTGTACAAAACCAATCCATATTTTTGTCTCCTTGTGTATGACTAATAAACGTCCTCGCATTACTCTTATTAACACACCCCTTAGAGCCGATTGGTATCGGCTGCCTGCTTGTTGAAACCCAACTTACGCCTTGATAACTAATCGGAGTGATTTTCTTTCTCCCTTTTTTCCCGACTGGTAAATGCTAACCTACCTATTTGCATGCCGCATGTTTTCTTACGCAAAAACAAACCCCCCGAACGTCATCTACGAAAAACTTCGACCATACATCGTCACCAAACAACGTGGGCACGGGTTTTGGGGATGTAACGATACATTAACCTCTCACGAAACCCTACAAAACCTGTATAAAACAAAACCATCGTCCCGGTCGCAGAATGTACCGTGCACGAGTTCCGGTGTGATAACGGATACTGCATTCCGAAGTCTCAGCATTGCGATCGCGTCCACCATTGCAATGACATGTCGGATGAACGGGGATGCATAAGTATGTTTTCAGCAAAACGGTCAACTACAGGGTCGTCTGCACATTCTACGATTGGCTTGAAGATGTGAAGATGTTGCCTGTTGCAACTTTTTCGTCAGTTTAAAATTGTTATGTTCATTTTTCAGCAGTTTATTCTTTTGTTTTGTTAACTTTTTCTGTTTGTTGCTATATTATTTTATATTTCTCTTATTTTTCCTCAATTCTTTTTAACACCTCAGTCAGTCGATGCAGTGAGCATGAGTTCCTTTGCAATAACGGACGTTGCATTCCCAAGGATTACACCTGCAACGACGTTGACGAATGTGGGGACAATTCCGATGAGACCGATGCAAACTGTGACGATTATGGTACCTGTTTACCGACAGAGGTAGGAGACAGATAGCACCATTTTCTTTATCTCTTTCCGTTTTGTGATTTGGTATAATTTTTGTTATTTTATTTCTCCTTCATATTCTGCATTTTTAATTATTTTTATTGGTTTCTCTTTTTTTTTTGTCTGTAACGTTTATTGTAACGCTTTAGTTCACCTGCTACGATGGTGGCTGTGTTCAAAGATCAGTTATATGCGATGGGAACAAGGACTGTGGGGATGGAAGCGATGAAATCGACTGTGGTAAGTATGACAGGCCCATCCACAGCTCACTGTTGACCCCAATCGGCTGAAACCAAATGCATTTTTTTCCGTGCCATGTGCATCAACTGCAAACGTGAATTCCTAACGCTCGTCCTAGCACGTGCCGTCCTAGTGCGTCTGTGTGCGTCCCATTGTTTATCTGTATTTGTACACATTTGAATGCTTCCGTCAATCAGTCTACGTTTTGTGTCCATTCCATTTGTGCCGCATACACGTATTTATCTTCGCTATTCTGTGTCGCTTGTATTGTTGTTTTATTGTAGACGAAATTACTTTCATATTGATGTTTCATATTGCATTATTCACAATTCGAGGATGTAGAAAAACAAGTTATACCAAAACATGTTGTGGAGACCGAGGTACAATTATTGATTAAACCATTTAAAAATCGAATTGTTTAATTGGAAGCCAAATCAAACCCCAGAAAAACGTTCTAATCTGTTAGTGGATATTTCAAAACGTCGGTTCACCCGAATCTATGACCAATCAGTGTACTCATTGCCACCCATCTTTCCGTAGAGCATACCCCATCGATCAAATCACTCAGCCGCTGTGGCCAAGGCCAGTTTGAATGTAACGACGGCATATGTATTGCGGATTACAAACACTGCAACGGTATCGTTGATTGCCACGATGAATCCGACGAAACTGGCTGCAATCCTGGTATAAAAGATTTTGTTTCTCCTTTTCGTTAAACATTAGTTTAATCATAACTGAACCAAACTGTAGGACTCAAACCATTGAGCGTTTCGTTCTAATCTGTTAGTGGATATTTCAAAACGTCGGTTCACCCGAATCTATGACCAATCAGTGTACTCATTGCCACCCATCTTTCCGTAGAGCATACCCCATCGATCAAATCACTCAGCCGCTGTGGCCAAGGCCAGTTTGAATGTAACGACGGCATATGTATTGCGGATTACAAACACTGCAACGGTATCGTTGATTGCCACGATGAATCCGACGAAACTGGCTGCAATCCTGGTATAAAAGATTTTGTTTCTCCTTTTCGTTAAACTTTAGCTTAATCATAACTGAACCAAACTGTAGGACTCAAACCATTGAGCGTTTGAGCGTAATTAATGTAGACCGGAGAGAATGTCTTACCATGGGTGATTAGTGTATTCGTAACAAATAGTGTTCGGTTGTCGGGTATCGATAGTATGTGTGAACGTACAACACTTTGCTTATGTTCCTTAGCGTTTAGGAGCAGTAAACCCAACTCAGATGGATTGGATAACTCCTTCATTATAGCATGTTTACCGCACATTATTGTCAGTAAAGTAAAATCAAACTCTCATCGTTAAGATTTCAGGATTGTAATTGAAATTACTATAAGCAATTTAAAAAATTTAGTAAACCGGGTTTGAAACTAATTTCCAATCACGACATGTCATACACGGCTTGTAACGATAGGTTTGTGCCTTACGGTATCGTTGAGCTTCAAAGTGACTTAACCAAATAACTGCCTCCGTATTGCTGTTGGTACATTCTTAGATTTGGTAAAAATATAACATTACATAATGCTTACTTTCTTCCCACAATTAACTCATTTATGTACTAAACTAATCGTCTAAGTTCTGCCTAAATTCTGGTAACATCACCTAAAACACACACGCAACTGTGAAAGCTTTCAGTTTTCAGTGATGCCAACAAAATTCTTTCCTTCGTCAAAACTTATGCACATTTCACACCTTTCTGATGTAATTAATATTTTGACCGGTTTTGAAAACGAAAACCAATCTCATCAAATCATCAGATGCGTGTAGCTCCGACGAGTTCTCGTGCGATGGCCAATGTTTCGAGATGCGGGCCGTCTGCAACGGTATTCCCGATTGTATGGATGGAGGTGATGAGCAAAACTGTATCATGTGCTACGGTGATGCGTTCCAGTAAGTGTGTGCCTTGGTCCAAGGGCAGCGCATCAACGCGTTTTCCTTTCTGGTCTTCGGGAAACTGTTCCTCGATGTCCGTCCATCGGAAAGGATGTTCCCCAGTGTACATAATGTGCTGATGTGTTCTGTTCTCTTTTCTTTCTCCTCATCTTCGTATCTCGACTCTTTCTCTCAATTCTGGTATTTGCATCCCGGGTTACCGTTGACCGTTGTACATATCTATGTCTGTATATATTACTGCACCTTCTGTCACTGTACAATCAACCATTACACTTGTGCACGCCTTAAACCAGTTGCAAGAACAAGCAATGCATTCTGTCGGAACACTATTGTGACGGGGAGCCTCATTGTAGCGACGGTAGTGACGAGCTTAACTGTAGTAAGTGTCCATATGGGATTTATGTTTATATTTGGTTTTGTTTTTTAAGTACTTCAAGTCCTAATATGTGTGGTTTATGTGGCATATATACTAATCCCCAGTATATGTTCAGTCAGCTTCTCATTCGTGTTGTAGGTTTGCGTATAATGAAAGTAGTTAGTTAGATAGTAGACCATTGCATCGATTTTAGGTTGTTTTCTCACTGAATTAAGCAACCGGGTATCCGGAAGTTGTAGAGTTCGCATTGTTTAATTCGCTAACACGCTACTGAATTATGTTTTTCTTCATCAATGCCATATTTGCTTCTTCCGTTTTTTTTTGACGCACTTTACATCTGCAGACAACACTACCAACTGCAATCGGTACGAGTGGCAGTGTAGAAATGGCTTTTGCATAAACAAGGATTTCCGCTGCGATGAGGCATACGATTGCACTGATCGCTCTGATGAGGAGGGCTGCGATTACCAAGGTAGGTGGGCGCTTCAACTGCACTAACCGTGTAGGTACTTGAAAACGATGAAACACCGGGTGACGACGAACAAGTTAAAAAACTCGCGTATCTATTGCACCATTTATCGAACATCACCTTTAGTCACTAATCACGCAGTTCAAACCACACACCGTTTGCTAACCGAATCAATGTTTTTTTTTTTTTCGAATAACGTTGTGCACTTGTTGAAACAATTTTAACCAAGAAATATGCTGTCTGCCGACCTGAAAGTAAATAGGCGGAAGGTACAAGCAATCCAAAAATGGCGATATAGGTTTTGGGAGCTCTTAGACCATACTGAACCGTACTGACTGTACCATTTCTTTCTCTTGTACGACTCCACTTCGAAAAGAACCTCCGAACGAAATATGCCGCGACGATGAGTTCTACTGTGATGGAAGATGTATCGATGATCTGCGTAGATGCGACGGTACAGAGGATTGTGCTGACGGAACGGACGAACAGGAGTGTGAATTACCCCCTGAGGTAAGTTCCAAGTTCTCCGGTGTAGTTCAAAAATCATAGTGAACTAATTCTTTATCTTTCCAATTTCAGCGCTGCGATGAGCTCCAGTGTCCGGATGGTAGTTGCTTCAGACATTCGCAACGATGTGACGGTGTTCGCGATTGTGTCGATGCTTACGACGAGCAGAATTGTCGTATGTATTTCCATGACGTTGCAACAGTACTATCCCCAATCTAAGTATCTAAGAGTGAAGTTACTTGTGCATTTGCGTCCACTCAGGACACTATCGCCCAGCACTGTAAACTAGCACAGTCGAGTAGTTGAAATTGCTAGCCGTTTGTCGAAAAACCACTATAGTCCACGCAACGGAAGCTACTACAGTCCTCCTAGTATAGAGACTAACAGCTTCCAATTCGTTTGTTTTTTCTTTCTATCTTTTCGCACCAAACCACGACTCCAACTAACCCTATATTGACATGCAAACTTCGTGCACTGTACGTGTGTGCACGCACTACTACTACTGCTACTACTACCTTCTCAATCTGCACTTCACCAACGCACATGCTCCGGCACTAAACGCACCCACCGTGCAGGTACCTGCAATGACACTGAGTTCACCTGCTTAGATGGGCACTTTTGCATTGACATCTCGCTGCGGTGTGACAGTTTCTACGACTGCAAAGATTTCTCGGACGAGCAGAACTGTTTCGGTTAATAATAGTAGCTACACGTTATTATCCTCCACTCTGTTTTCGTCTGTAGACGGTTGAGATTTTTAGTAGTTTTGGTTTATGCCTTGCACTTGCCCCCAAACTGCTTTAGACGGGTTTCGGTTTTGTTTGTGCATTAAGTGTGAGCTTATTTGTAGTTAAGTTACGAATTTTTAGTTTCACATGTATCCGTTTAGGTTCCATGTACTTAGAATTGCCAAAATTAAATGAAATCGATTTTCTATAGAATGATCTTTTGCCATTTTTGATATCTCTTCTTTTCGCGTGTTGAATCACATATTAATATCAAGATAGCAGTTTACAGTTTATGCATGACACGTAGAGCTACAATTATTATCGTTTGTATTCGCATGCCTTTCACCTATTGTTTGAACCATTTTGTTTTCAACATTCAGGATGTGGCAGGAAAAACTTCGAAAATATATGGCGTAGACATCTTATCCCAAAACAAATCAACAAAGCTAAACAAAATCAAAATATTTATGTAAGGTTATAAATTATTTGAAACTCGTCCTTCAGAAGCTAGGATACCTTCAAATCTTCCAAACGTAGTCCTACGACTACCACGAACGGCTTACAATAGACTTAATAATAGATTCCTCATACTTGGGCGAGTAAAATTGAAGAACATGGCGCATCTTGTCTAAGGATATTGTTTTGAACTTCACAATAGTTGGCTTCATTCCAGGAATTAGATCCTTCTATATCTCGATATCGTTTTCGGTAGTCTTTTAAACATCCTACGTCATTTCATACAGTTATCTTTTCCAAAGACGTTGGATGCCATCTAGTAAAAGATCGTGACACTAGCCAGAAGTTTGGTATGAATCTTAAACTTAAACTTTACGGGAATATCCTTAAGTTTGTGTTATAAAATGATGCGATCCGTATGATTCTTGGAGACAGCATCGATCACGCTCAGCTCGTCCCTTATTACACAGAAGTTGCGAGTAAACCGTCTTCAATAATTGTCGCAAAGGGTTTTCTGAGATATTGGCAAGGCCTTATTATGAGCAATCTTCGAACGATTTTATCTTGTTTGACGCACGCATGATCCTTAGACCTCTTCTTCCCAGATTTTGTTGCTCTAGAACTTCTCGTAGAAACCCGTTGGATGCAATAAACTGTGGCCAAATGAAATACATTTGCAATAAGGCAATTCGAATGCTCCTGCCGCACCCTATTACTTTCGTTTTCTTTCCTATTCTATACTCTCTCCTTCAACTAACCTTTAACTAGGCACAACTGATCCAGTGCATAATATAAACAACCGTGTTGATTATTTCAGCTTGCCGATCGAATGAATTTACCTGCGGCGATGGCCATTGCATTCCCATCTCTCAAGTGTGCAACAAACGCGCTGAATGTGCCGATGGATCGGACGAACGAAACTGTACGTGTTGTATCAATATGTTCGCTTTCTCTTTACGATAATCATCGTTCCAACATAAATCGCCTCCTCTTTTGTAGGTTCCTGTGCAAGAGACGAGTTCCGTTGTGGTACCGGTCAATGCATTGATAATAATCGCCGTTGTGATCAGCGTATCGATTGTTCCGATGGATCGGACGAAAGAGATTGCAGTAAGTATCGCTAAAGACCAACAAACAGTACACTGTTTACTAAAGTTTGAGGCAGAAAATATGCAAAATTTTAACACAGAAAAAGATTGACCATACATTCGGCGTTTAAAGACCCTGGTTATAAAGCATTATAATTTTCTCTTTAATTTCATTTATTTTTTAAATTATCATTTTCTTTTCATACACCTCATCCACCTCGCAAACTTCATACCATTGTCGTTCCATATTGACGTACATCTACATTTACACACGTCGCCACGTTGCCAACTGGTGCGTTACAGGGCCGGTTGGCTGTAGATCCAACGAATGGAAATGCAACGATGGTCAGTGCATACGACTCGACCAGCGGTGCAATCGACGATACGATTGTGTAGATCGTAGTGATGAGTCGAGTTGCTGTAAGTTGTTTCATTTGTTTCGAATTTTTGTTTCCTTTATTTTGTTTTATGTTTATCCCGTTTCTGACCCTGATCTGTCCCAATTCCTATCTATCAATACTGTGCCCAATCTTGATCATTCCATTGGTTCTCTGGTACATGGTGAACTATGTACGTTACTTATATACGACCGATCGGTTCCAAACCTCGTGGTTCCATCATACTCATCCTGCAACCCATACAGATAGCTGCGGTCCGAACAAATTCCGATGCGAGAACGGTCCCTGTATTGCACAGGCGTTGAAATGTAACGGCAGGGTAGACTGTCCGTATGACACTAGCGATGAGCTAGATTGTACCGATGAATTACAGTGTAAGTGCTCGCGGCGTTTAGCTGCGCGTTCCCGTGTTTGGATGCTTTTGCTTCGGGATATTGCGTTCACCTTCACCTTCTAACAGCGTTTGACTAATTTTAGTTGATAAAACCAAATTGTTGAAGTTAACTAAGAACATATTTTAACAGTTAAAACCCAGTACTAAAATGTGTTATCATAATTGAGGAATGTGTAGTTACGATTGATGCTAAGTGTTGAATTTATTTTTTGATTTTAATATACATCAACACCACAAGATATAATCTAATCAGCACACATAATGCTTGAAACAATTGTTCATCGTAATCAAGTAAATCAGTCCGATATATTCGACTTGTTATAGTGACTTCCATTTCCAACTACTCGAAATAGTAACACAATAGTTTACCCAATACACAAAAACTATCTTACAGCGTACAACGTTACGATCTGGTTCGATTTTGGACGGTTCGATGGCGAAAGCGATAACGGTGCCAATCTTCACACGGCAGGACCAGGTATCGAATCCCGTCCGGATCGTCTCTCCGTACGCTGGTCCAACCGTTCAGCATACGGATGTACAAGGAAGCCAGTAATGGCAGGCCAAGACCTCTCGAGGTTGCCAAAACCAAATTAGGAAAACGAAAATGCTAAAAGTTTTCATTAACCATCGATTGGTTTGCGTTTTATAGTCTGAGCTGAAAATTTGAACTAAAACTATCACAACAAATCGGTTTCTAGTGTGCATTTATTTTATTGCTTCCTATTACGACCATTAATACGCAACACAACAAAGATTTCTCCAAACTAAACCTAAGGAGAGATGGTAAAACTTGTCAGTATGATGATATTAATTGCATTTTATTCATTTTTATTCCTTAATTTGGCAAACAGACGTCCCTCCACCGCCATTCGATCAACCCAGACTGAATCTTCGCACCTACCCCGACGAACAAACCATCAAAGAAAGTAAGTAGATAAGCATTTGCGATCGGCAAAAACCTTGTAAAAACTCCATCGATTAAGGGTGAAGGTTTAATTGCCGTATTTCTGTGTGCTTCAATTTACCAACCTGTGCTGTGTGTTTCTGATGTGCTGTATATTCCTAGTTCCAACACTATTCCCTTTTTTTCCAAACTATTATCTACCTTTGCTTTACTATAACGCTATCTTCTTCCATTTTTATACGCTTTCTAATCACTTGCTTGCAATGAAAAGAGGAAATTGTGGAGGGTAAGTTGTACTACCGACTTTCAAGTAGAAAACAAGATCATTTTCTGATTGCATGATCTTTTGCATGGATGTAATTTCACAGTAAATTTATCACTGCAACTATTTCAATCATACAACTAACAATATCAAATTATAAGATATCAATTCAATTAATATCACATGAATATTTATCTGCACTCTCTGCTAAATTCAACATCGTACTTGAACGACATATTTCAATTAGTTGTGATTGATGTGTTTTACATCAATTTATTCGTTTTGAGATCGGTGCTAAAAATAACTTAAATATGAAACGGTTTAAACAGAAATTTTAAATGCATTTAAATGCATTACCCATTTTGGTTTCTTTGGTCTACTATTGATTTCTTTTTCAATCAGATCTGTACTGTAAATATCTCTGTACGAAATTATTTTACAAATATTTTAACACATTCCTATCATGAAATATCGTACATCGCACTTTAACTGGGTGAGAAAAAAGAAAATCCGGATTACTCCAATTGCTAATGCGGCTTGCACGATATTGTAGGTAATGAGGTCGTGTTCCAGTGTCGCGATGAAGGCCCAATGCACGCCAAGGTTAGGTGGGTTCGTGGAAATGGTCAACCCTTACCTCCCGGCACACGAGACATGAACGGTCGGCTGGAAATACCAAACATTCGAGTTAGTAACCATCCTGGTGCTGCATTTGCTCTTCTTGCTCATCCTGATCACCTTCTCGTTTTAAACTGTATTTTAGATCGATCACAACGGTGAATACGTTTGCGAGGCTGTCGGTTATTCGAAGTCAACGCCTGGAAGTAGCAAAACGGTTCACCTTACGGTTGAACGATGTAAGTATCCTTCAATAGTGTGTCCTTCCGATTTGTATCATAATACGCTCCGTGCAAACGTCTAGTTAAACCATTTTTGGACATTAAACTTCATTTCTAACCTTCCATCAACGCTGCTACAGCTTGGAATGTGAAGTACATTAAGCTTTGGTACAGCGCCTTAAAGTATGGAACAGTGCCTCATATAGGCTTTACATTTTACGGTACAGGTAAAGTTTGAAAGACTTGGCGCTAAAGTATTGAATGCCTAAATGAACACCATTTCATTTCATGCTTCCAATATCACAATACTTTATTTGTGGTGCGCTGGAACGTGGTTAGTACAAATATTCGTATTTTCTAAACTGGGCAACTCTCCGGAGACATAAAATACACACCATTCGTATATTGTACTGTGAAAGCTATTTTTTCTAACTTCTTAAAATCATTTGCACCGTTTTTAAATACATCATCAGACAACTATCAACGACCACCGACAGCGTGTGCGGTTAATGAAGCCACCTGCATGAATGGAGACTGTATTCTAAAGACACAGATTTGCGATGGCAATCGTGACTGTACCGATGGTTCCGACGAGACGGGTTGCAGCCCGTACCAACAGTGCGAACCGAACCAGTTCAAGTGCCGTAACAGCAAGTGCGTGCTCAAGACATGGTTGTGCGATGGTGAACAGGACTGCGGCGATGGTTCGGACGAAGAAAACTGTGCCACACTGCCGCCGGACGCACCGTGCCGCTACGACGAGTTCCAGTGCCGATCGGGTCAATGCATTCCGAAGTCATTCCAGTGCGATACGCACCCAGACTGTCAGGACAAATCGGACGAGGTTGGCTGCAGTAAGTAAACGATCATTTCCTTCCAGACCCAGCAGTATAAAGGTGCGTATAACCTTCTTTTTCTTCCCCACACTAGTGGCACCATCGGTAATTCAACCACCACCACCCTCGCTAACAATTCCCGCTGGTGGCATCTTGAACATTACGTGCCGTGCTACCGGAGTCCCCATACCGCTGATCGTATGGCGGCTGAACTGGGGACACGTGCCCCAAAAGTGCAAATCGCGCAGTGACCAAGGACTGGGCCGTTTAACTTGCGAGGATATGCAGCCTATCGATTCTGGTGCGTACTCGTGCGAGATCATCAACACGATGGGAACACACTTCGTGTCACCCGACACGATTGTCATCGTAACTGGCAGTGGTCCTGTTTGCCAGCAGGGCACATTCAACAACAAGGCGCGCAATCCGTCCGACTGCATCAACTGTTTCTGCTTTGGTGTATCGACTACTTGTAACAGTGCCGATTTGTACACGTACGCTGTAAGTAGCGGTACCTGGCAGCAAGCGAATATTGCTTACTTCTATAACAATTTTTCTACAGCTCAAACCCCCAGTATCGTCACTGACGATCGTCGGAGTTGAAGGACCATGGACCGGTCTGAGGGATGTGGTCGTGGGCGAGTTCGAGAATCACAACCTCACTGCTCAACGTCACGGTGTACAACTGCGCCTAACCAATCTTGTCCCAGGCCGTCGCGTGCCGTACTATTCCCTTCCGGAAGAATATAAAGGCAATCAGCTCAAATCGTACGGTGGATCTATCCGGTATGATGTCGAGTACGACGGTACCGGCCGACCAGTGAATGCTCCAGATGTTATTATTAAGGTACGTGCGATTAAATGATTCAAGCACAGGATCTGTCCATACAGTGCTTTTCAACACACGGCTTTTATATTTCCAGGGTAATGGTATGACCTTGTTGTACTGGCACAGTAGCTCAATCTACCCGGACATCAAAAACCACGTTTCGGTCAGTCTGCTACCCAGCAACTGGGTGCGCGCAGATCGGACACAGGCTACACGGGAAGACATCATGATGGTGTTGGCCAGCATCGAAAGCATTTTGATACGCATGCAGTACGTCGAAGGCATTGAGCGTAACATTGAGCTGGTCAATGTGATGATGGATTCGGCAGCACATGATGACCGCGGACTGGGCTCCGCTTCGCTTGTTGAAGAATGTCGCTGTCCACCAGGCTATCGGGGACTTTCCTGCGAAAGCTGCGAGCACGGTTATGTGCGGCAAAGCAGTGGCCCATGGTTAGGACGCTGTGTACCACGAGCGGAAGAATGTCGCCCCGGATACTATGGTGATCCCAACCGAGGCATTCCCTGCACACCGTGCCCATGCCCGGTGGCTGGTGAAAAATCAAGGGCCCGTTCCTGCTACCTGGACAGCAGGGGCAATGTGGTGTGCCAGTGTGACCGTGGATATACAGGCGAACGATGCATGGAATGTGATGCGGGCTACGTCGGTAATGCGCTCGGCGACGGATGTTTCCCGCGGCCCGTTTCAAACTGCAACTCTCAGGGAACGGAACGTGTCGGTTCTGATGGTCGGTGTTATTGCAAACCGGGCATCGAAGGTGCGTACTGCGATCGTTGTGCCAATCAACATTTCTACATGCACGATAAGGGTTGTGTCGAATGTTTCTGCATGGGAGTGGTGAATCAGTGCAGCAGCACTACCTGGACCCGCGACACCATACAAGCATCGTTTGCGGACGGACGATCAGGTTTCTCGCTTATTTCGGACTACATCAATCCTTCGGTCATTGCACAAGCACTGCCAGTGTTTAACCGTGAGATCGTGTACCGTAACTTTGGACCGAGTGAAAATACCTTCTACTGGAGGCTTCCGACCCAGTACGTAACTTGCTACAGTTCGCTTGACGTTTCGTCATGCAGCAAAGTTAATAATTCTTTATCCTCTTTTCAGGTTCTTGGGCAATAAACTAACCTCGTTTGGTGGTTATCTAAACTATACCTTGCGCTATACTCCCCACTCGTCTGGCGGTATTTCGCGCAACAATTCTCCGGACGTCGTACTGCACAGTGTAAGATACCATTACCAGATTGTTGTAGCATTTCACGCGCTTTTCTATTTTCTAACACCGTCTTTATACGTGCAGGGTAACAAAATTAAGCTGCATCATTATCGCACAAACAACCCCATCTCACCATACGGTTCAAGCACACATGCGGTTGCGATCGTAGAGGATGAATGGCAAAACTATGAAGACGGCAAAACGGTCAACCGCGAGTATCTGCTTATGGCACTAGCGAACGTTAGTGATATCTTCATCAAGGCAAAGTACAACACGATTTCGAACGAGGCAGCGCTTTCACACCTTAGCGGAGACATGGCTAGAGACACACCGTACGGAAGTGGAGTTCGTGCCTGGCCGGTCGAGCAGTGCCAGTGTCCTACCGGTCACATCGGTTTGTCGTGTGAGGATTGCGCACCCGGTTATTACAAGGGCGACCAGGGCATCTATCTCGGACTGTGTGAACCCTGCTCCTGTAATGGGCATTCGGAAGAGTGTGACGCTCAGACCGGTGTCTGTATGAACTGTCGTGACAACACGTACGGCAACAATTGCGAGCTGTGCCGACCACCGTACACGGGCAATGCAACCAACGGTTCACCGTACGACTGTACGCTCAGCAGGCCGGACCAAACGTTCGACTGTCGGGAGTGTGATGTGCGAGGTTTTACTGGCAGCTGCCAACGGGGCTGCGAGTGTAAGCAGCTTGTCGAGGGCCGCCGCTGTGATCAATGCCGCGAAGGTTCGTTCGGTCTGAGCGTGCGCCACGAAACTGGCTGTTTGGAGTGCTTCTGTTCTGGCGTGACGAAATCGTGCGGCAGTTCTAATTTGTACCGGGAAGAGCTGCCAGTAATTGTGGACGCGTTTGACAACACGATCACACTGGCCGATCGTGAAGGCACGGTGCTGGTGAGCAATAACTTTAACATTAACCCGAGCATCAACGAGATCAGTTACACGTTCCGCGATCGTGAAACTTACTACTGGAGTCTACCGCACATAGTGCTCGGCAATCAGGTGCTATCGTACGGCGCCAATCTCACCCTCACGCAACACGTTGACGGGGGCCGTCCGCTGCCCGATCAAGACATTATTCTGATCGGTACGAGTGGTATGAAACTGGCATGGTCTCGCGACTACTATGACGATGGTGTAAGTATCGAAGCAGGGGAAATGGATCGACAAGAAAAAGAGAGGGATACATAAAGCGGTTGAACAATCATTCCAGACATTCACTGTGCCGCTGCTCGAACGTGGATGGACGGTGACGAATCGCCGAACCTCGTATCCGGCATCCCGAAGCGATCTGCTGACCGTGCTATCCGATCTGAAAAACATCTTGATCCGTGCAACCACTAAGGAATCTACGCGGGTGTCGAAGTTGAGCGATATTGCACTCGGAACGGCCATTCCCACACGAACGGCCGAACCCGCTGAAGAAGTCGAAATGTGCCGCTGTCCAAAGGGTTATCGTGGAACCAGCTGTGAGGTAGGAATGCTTTAAAACAGAAACGCTACAGTGACTGTTACTCAACCTCGTCTCATTTTTTTCAGCAATGTGAGGACCTACACTATCGAGACATTTACGACCGATCGGCTGGACTTCTGGGCGCATGCAAACCGTGCCCATGTAGCCATGACACCGCCGAATCCTGTCAGATGAGCAACCGAGGTGTCGTAGTGTGCAGCTGTAGGGAAGGATTCAGAGGCGATTATTGTGATAGCCGTAAGTAGCGTGAATGGGAACGCATGGCCATGGTGATGATATGAACTGGTATCCCTTCCGTTATCTTGAATTTTTCGGTACACTATCTAACATCGGGATACATTGACCTATTTGCACTTTTTCACCAACCTTTAACGCACAGATAGAAAGCAGCGTTTTTCATGAAAATCATTATCATTTGCCTTCCTTTAATCATTTGAAGTTTGAGTTAAATTTCTACATCCTATAAAACGTATTCACTGTACGGACATTTTCATGGCCGTAAGGTAAATTCATGGTGTTAACAATCTTTCATCTTAATAGTCACGTTATGAGCTACCCTAATTATGCCTACATCATCTATCTCTTACCTGTAACACACTTATATGCATGGAATCATCTCATCATCACACAGCGAAACCGGCTAACAAAAGAGCTCCGACCAAAATTGAATGCACAAAAAATGCCTTCGTACACACGTTAGACAACGGTCCCTACAAGTATTTCCACAAGTGTGACGTTGATGGCGTAGAGATTGGCGTAGTGTACAAAAGCAAGCGATCGAATGAAGGTTTAGCATCTTCTCTATTTTGAGTACCTGTTGTGTGAATAATTATGAGCTACGCTTAATGCTTCCTTCATAACAATTTATAACCAGCGCTTCAATTAACAAATACAGAAAACGTTTTGTGAAATTATGTTAGTGACTAACCCCAGCGCTAGTAGTTACAATATTACTATCAGTAGCCAGACAAACGATGATCGACACGTGTTTTTATTTGTTCACTGCGACCACAATTAATATGCAAACCTCTTTTCTGTACCTTTCTGTACCATGCATCGACTGTGAAGAAGTTGACACTCGCCCGACCGTACCACCACGAAATCCCGTCATTGAAATAAGCGTCAGCGTACCTTCCATCAAGATCGTCGAGGTTGGTGAAGATTTCCGTGCGAACTGTAAGGCATACCACGTCATTACGAAGGTAAGAGAAAGGTGTATAAAATATCAAAGTCACATCAACAACCCTAATATGTAAATTCTGCCTATACTCCTGTAGAACCCGATCGACGTGCAGTGGACCAGAATGAATGGACGCTTGCCAGAAAGGGCGTACATAGATCGTGGAACGCTAGTGATCACGAACATTCAAATCACCGACGGTGGTCCGTACGTTTGTAAGGCGGGCAGTGGAACCGAGGTCGTATACTCGCAGATCACGATCAACGTCAGTAAGCTGGAGCCTGTCAGACCGACGATCGAAGTGTCGCCGCCATTCATCGATCAGGACGAATATTCATCAGCTGAAGTACGCTGCACTGCCACCGGTTATCCCACTCCCACCATCACCTGGGAACGTGCCGATCAACCGCTACCGTACAACGTCGTCAACGAAGGTGGCCTTCTCCGTTTCAACTCGCTGCGACTGCACGATGCGGGAACGTACCGTTGCCGTGCCAGTAACAATGTTGGAGACGTGGACGAAATATTGACAGTGTACGTACGTCCCACCGTTGGACCGACGGTCCCTCTACCGGAATCACAAGACGTCGAGCGTATTGAAATTACGCCCAACAGCTTCGATGGACAGCCGGGTGAAAAGATTCGGCTCGTCTGCCGTTGCTCACCGACCGCACATGTCGTGTGGACTAAGCTGGGTGAACCTCAGCTGCCCTACAATGTGGATGTGAACAATGAGATACTCATCATCGAGCACGCGTCGCAGGAGAATACGGGCCGGTACAGCTGTACCGCGTACTTCCCGAACGGGCGCGTCAAGACTTCCACCGTAGATGTTTTGATTACCGATAATAACGTGCGTCCAGAATCGAACAAGTGCGTAACGTTTGCTCATCTTGCCCATCACATCTCAAGTATACAAAAGTAACTTTCCCTTCGTTGCAGGGTTGCTCCTCGGGTTAATCCTTTGAACAAGAATTACGTCGTTCTGCAAGGAGCCGACTTTTCGCTTTCTTGCGAAGCGACTGGCACTCCTTTCCCTAGGACGCTGAGCGGTAAAACGTTCGAAAGCAATGTCCAGCAGAGTGGCAACGTGCTGCGTATCTTCAACGCACAACCAAGCAACGGTGGCGTGTACATCTGTGTGGCCAACAATGAGGAGGGCATGGATCGGTCCTACACCGTCGTAGAAATTGATCGTAAGTTCTCGAAAAAATATCTCATCAAAACTGTTTTTAGCAAAAGCTCAGTAGTAGAAAAATGATAAGTAAAAGATATTTTCAATACAATGATTATTTTCATTGCAAGCACTCGAGGCGATAACGGGTAACGATAACTTGCTCTCCAATATCTTATTCCATACGATCGGTGAAATCTGTACTGTACAGAGTCATAATAAATTCTTCTTCAACATTTCTTCCAGGTCGAGAAAGACCTACACTAGAAATCTATCCGAGCGAACCGCAAACGATCAAAGTAGGAGAATCGGTGCGGCTTAGCTGTCGTGCTTCCGCTGGTGTACCGTACCCAACGATCACCTGGGTCCGCAAGGATCGGATGCCACTATCCTCTCGCTTCACCAACGATGCAGAAGGCGTTATAACGTGAGTATCCGGATAAGCCATCCACCGATTGCTCGATCACAAACGATCTTTTACTAACTTCATCCCAACAGTCTGCGGGAAGCTACACTTGAGGATGCGGGCGAATACGAGTGCCGTGCAGAGAACGTGGCCGGTTCGGCCGTGATTGCAACCACGATCGAAGTATTGCAACCCCCAATTATCAGACTCGAACCAAACGAGTACCACAAGATAACGGAGAACGATGACTTCACCATTCACTGTTCGGCGACGGGCAAACCGGCACCGATGGTCATGCTAACGCCACCACGAGGTGCCATGCGTTCGCACTTTGGCCAGCAGACGGAAGGTTTGCGTGAGGTGACGCTCAATCTACACCGAGCCGAGCTGAACGACGCTGGAACGTACGAATGTACCGCCAAGAATGCGGCCGGTGAGGATTCGCAATACTTGACGCTGCAAGTCGACATGAAGCGTGGTGACGTTGGTGGCTCTGATGATTACGATCGTCCCACTGCAACACAATCGCCGCGCCCGAACCCTCGTCCAAATCCGCAGCTCCCGTTCGTGCACACGTACAAGGCTGTGCTTGGCGAGGAAGCCACACTGCTGTGCCAGGAGGAATTGAAGAGTGCACGTACGGAATGGCGCCGCAGTGATGGGCGTCCACTGCCGTACGGTTCCACCGTTAGGGGAGGCAATCTGACGATTGATAATACGGGTTACGATGCGGAAGGTTTGTACGACTGTATAGCATACCCGCTGCCCAACCAGCAACCGGTGACGGTGGTGCGCATCATGGTCGAAGTAGTCGCGATGCCAAAGATTACCTTTAGCCCATCGATGCCGATGACGGTGCGTCCGGGTGATATGGTTGACATCTACTGTAACATTACGGGTGTGGAAGGTCAGGTCAATATTCGCTGGCACGGTGAGGATGAACGTCCACTACCACCTACGGTGGATGTGCACGGAAACTATTTGCGATTCTCGAGCATCGCACCTGAGGACGCCGGCCGATATCTGTGCAACGTAACGCACAGGCACGGAACGATTACGAAGGCTGCCGAAGTGATCGTCAACAGTAAGCATGCTTTTTATTTCTTAGACGAATTGGGTTAATCTTTACCTGGTTACTGCATTAGCAAGTCATCCTTTTACTGATCTAAATGCATACTAATCAATTATTTGCATCACTAGAAACAGCGCTCGTGCACGATCCTTCCCATTCGGGCAACCGCAACATTAATGTTGCGCAAGGCTCCTCTATACAGCTGGAATGTAAGCTACCACCAGGGGCACCGTATGTAAACGTTCGGGTAAGTAATGAAATCATCATTTTCGAAAAATACACACCATCGATACGTGTGGGCATACCGCGTGAAAGCATTTTCAAAGAGCCTAATGGTGAATTGTTGTGAACTTTTTCCATCTGCACACAGTATAACTGGCACCGTCGGGGACAAAGTCTACCGCCAAGCACGTACATTGCAAGGAACGGCAAAGTGATGCATCTCAAAAACTTGGCCAGAAATGATGCCGGCACGTACGAGTGCAGTATGACCTACCCGGACGGCACTGTTGTAAATGATTCCATAGTGCTAACTATCGGCGGTAAGTATTAGCGTTAACGCATCGCATTGCAACTCTGGGGGAAAAAAACACAACAGACGCAAAACGGGGCCTGAGCAAGCTATAGAAAATGAGGTGGTGGGGGCTTTAAGCAAAATTAAACCCAAATAGGCAGACTGTTCTTTGAGTGGAGGTTAAGATAATGCAGTCCGAAGAAAGGCGCAAACAGTTTCACATCCTCCAGGGAGAGTTGGGCGAGTCGTTTAAAGGATTGTCTAAGGAAGGAACACGGCCGATAGCGTCAGTAGCGGTAGCCTTGAACCTTGAACGAAAAACGTATCAGTTTTCCTATCATAATGTGTAAGAGTTTCCTTCTTTAATTTTTGGTCCTCCAACCAAAACAGTTCTGTAGAAGTAGTACACTGTCGCACCTTAAACAGTAGCAGTAGTAGTAGTAGTAACAGTAGAACAGATACAAAAACACTTGATACTTCGTTTTCAGGAATCCGGGAATAGAATATTATTTTAGAGCATTAGATCCTTTCGTTTTTGTTGAGCTGAATGTTATAGGAAGATTGTTGATATTTATCGCAAACTGCTCGATCACGATCACGTTTGCTGTAGGCACAATTGCCTACAATTTGTTGCTCCCAGTGAATGTATATATACATTAACAGGCCCCATCTACTGTACGCGACGATGACACTTATTGTTTCACTGCCCGAATTGAGATAAAGCTGTTGAGCATTGACACTTTAGACTCGAAATCGACACACGTATAGCTGGAGCGCTACAAATGGCAAACCACGGCATACGCCAACTATTTAAATGTTTAGAAGCTAACAAAGTACATCGGAGCTAGACGTGGAAAGGTGGAAAACAAAATTAATCGAATAACTCTCTAACTGCCATTCGTAGTGATACAACCGTACCGTAGGGTAACGCACTCGTAAGAGTCCCAGATATTTCTGCTTTGGTTTCGGAACGATACATAACAAATGGTAAAAAATATTTAGAAGAGTGCAAAAACCAACCAACAAACAATATACTGCCACCAGCAAATGTACAGTAAACGTAGAGCAACAATTTTAACAGAACACTACAAAAACTACCCAAAACCACACGCACAACACAAGTGCGAAACACACACACACGCACGTGCGGTGTTCTTAGCAGTTCTTAGTTAATGTTACAGGTGATTAACAGTAGTAGTATGTAGCGTTTAGCCACCCCGCATGTTCAATCAGCAAATAAGCATTCTATTGAGTGCACGTAGCCATTGTAACTGGTTCTGTTGTGCCAGCCGAGAAGATCCCGTGTGCAGTGGGCATCGGAATCTTTGCTCTGGCACATTCTTGTACCTACTATATGCCTAATATAGAACATTGTCACTAGCAAACGAGTACTGCATCCCGCATCCGTACTCTTTCTCCTTGTCATGCACACATTCACACACACACACACACCCACCCACAACACACACGCACACCGAAGTACACCAGCGAAAGCATACATACTGACATGTGTCCTTGTTGAAACATGCGCCATTAGATCCATTATGTTATGAATGACTAACCGTTGCCCCGATTTGAGACACAGATATATTCCGGACAGGTAGTAGTAGTGTGAGAACCAACCGGGTAAGGTAACAGGAGTAGTAGAGATATAGAAACACAAAATGGGACAATAAAATAACAACAACCAATGTACTAATGTAAAAATCATCTTCAATCTCTCTCGTCATTTGCTTACACCAACTCTGCGAGTGTTTTCTATTACTCAAACACACTTAATTAGTTGCCTGGCATAGAACCATCTGCTAGTCCTGTTCCCTCAATGCGGATCCCACTTGCAAATCAAGACTTGTTCGATAGAAAAAAAAATCAGTATGTGTGTGTGAGTTAATTGCAATGTTCATCCTGTTCCACTTCCTCTCATCTCATGTTACACGAGCTACGAACACCGCCGTCTTTGCACCATTGCTGAACGATAAATGCAAGAGCACACAATCACAATCTCCGTTTTGTAGTTTTGTCACTAGCACCACCTTATTGTTGCCTTGTTCTACTACTTGCGCTTCTTCACCATCGTGCGCTGATTGTGATCATGGCCGAAACACGCACACGACAAACCAACCATTTCCATGGCCGATTCAAGAGTTTTGTTCGGTTTTATCATCCTCCATGTGTCTGACCTTTACAATCTGTGTGTGTGTATCCTGTGCGTATGTGTTTTGCCACTGTCACATCTCAACATCATCCGGCTTGTAGTGTTATACTGTGGCAACATAACATGGCACCTGTGCGTGCCCCATATGCAATCCAACATGCACCTTTAGCCCACGCATCCAAGCACACTCACACCACAATCACAGACTGCATCAATCGCACGCACTTCATCCCATCTCGTTTGTGCTGGTTGTTCACAAATGAGCGCCCTGTAGTTTCCTGAGTGTCTTCTCGGAAAGTGACACACACCGATAAGGAAGCACACGAGCACATATTTCGAATACTGCCACCGCCAAATGCTTCGAATGATCATGATTCGAATCCGCACCATTGTTTTGCGATCCAAAATTCCAAATCTTACCCACGCTCACGCCGGTAAAGTATTGTTTTTTGTGTGTGTGTGTGTTGTAATGCCATTGCATTTTGCTTTTACAACGCTATTTACTAGTAGCAACATAGTGCGCGCGCAACGATCGACACAAAAAATACTCAATCAAAGCCGTACCTCAACGTTTGCCAAAATGGTGCGCGCACGTTTTGCGAACCAATTTCCATTTCCATCTTATTTTTTATTTGTCGTTGTTGCGAACCAACTCCATCGGTGGGTGGCGCAGGGCGTCCAACCGATGTGCAGAAACCTACGTTAGAACCTTGTCCCGCCGTGCCCAAATACTGTCTAGAGCTCGTTATCTGCTGCATAAGGGTTGACAGGCCGCGAATGCAACGCGGCCGTAAGCGCAACGCCCGATGGAGACGAGTCGGCGGCGTCAACGGGTCCACCACCATTAAGGATGCTGCGTTGGCGGTTAAAGATGTCAGGGTCGAGCGGCCGAACCGCCTGCCAACGTACCAGTTCGGTTTGTTATGCATATGACTTCTTATTTCTACCTCTCTCTGTCTGTCTGTCTGTCCCTTATTAGTTCACATCTGTACCCTGTACCCTATATAGCGTGCGTTTACTTATCCCATACACATATATATAATTACCCGTTTGCAATTATAGCCCTTATAGCCAATGGTAGTAGACGCCGTAGTTAGTCAGTCTCCTTGTCAGTGTCACTACAGATTTTCCCCCTAATGAAACATCGTCGATATCAGTGCGTGACTCCGCTACTCCGCTACTCCAAATTCGAAATTCTAAATTGATCGTCTACATCGATATGATCGCTGCTGGTTCGGTTTACCACTAGGCTTTCTCCCCAATCGAAGTACCTCGTAAGCATTGACCAGTTTCAGTGGAGTATCTACGTCATTATTAAGCATTCATATGTGTTCCACCTGTGTCTGTGTTCACCGAAGTAGAGTTGTTTCAGTGTTTTAGCTAGTTTTGTTTCTTTCCCATTGTCTTAATGTCACGTTCAATGTCTGCCTAAAGCTGTTTCTGGTAACTTTAAAATATTTTTGTAATCTTTAGAACCGTCGACTAATCTCCCCCCATACAGTCACAGTTCGTGTGTTAACGTGTGTAGATGAATCAACATATGCCTTTGTTTTTCCCATTTTTTGAACGTTGCTTTTAGCGTCTTTTGTTTGCAAATGTTGTTCGGAAATGCTTTAAGATTGTTTTAGCGATACAAAAATGCTCCATTTTCACACAAAAAAAAGTATTCTGAATCGTCAACAATGAACGTGTCCCTGTAATGGCGCCAGGAAACGAAAATCGAAACGCTTGTGAATAACTTTACCCAACTTTCCCCAAACCGATGCGCATAAAACGATCAGATATCCGATGGTATGTAGAACATTATAATTTTTCCGTTCCGTGTGCTTACTGTGTTATACTTCCTGTGTGTGTGTTTCACAGTACGGAAATGTACTGTTTGGAAGTAAAAGGTATAAATTTTATTTTTTTTAAAGCTGTGCTTTTGCTGTGTGTGTGTGTCTACCGTCATTTGCTGTGTGCTTACGTGTTTGTGCGACTGTTTTTAACAGATCTATTTTTGTGTCTGTTATTTTACCAACATTGCTTATCATTTATTCATTATCCGCCTCTGGATAATGTGGCCCAGTTATCGCCTACTTTGATTTTTATTTTCTTTCGTTCTTATTGATTTCTAATGTTTGGTTTTCCTTTCTTTCTGCAATTAAATGTTTATGCTTTTTTGCCTTTCGAACCTCTCTGTCTAAGCAATTACGCTTCCGCTGTGTATGCAACACACTCCGAGCATGAGTGATTTGAATCAGTATCACCAATACTGTCTCTCGACGACTCTACGTACCTTCAAAAAGTAATCCCAGAAAGAAGAATTACTGCCCCGATTAACTTAAACGGACCCAATGTCCGTCCGTGCTTGCTTCAACGATTTAGCTAACCGTCTGTAAAACTGTGCTGACAGCTAACCCTCATCAGTAGCTAGTGTCCGTCCGTGCTAATGGTCTTCACTGTAACCTAGTGTTATCCCTACAAAACAAGAACCTAATAGCGAGGTTGTGGTACTAACAGATGGGAAAGGTGTGCTAACAATAATATCTAGCTGGGATGGTATATCTTACTAGTCTAATCTAAGCTGATAGATCAATAACAGGTGGTAGTGCAAAAAAGGATTCGATCGGTACCAAAGACAAATGCAGCTAAATCATGCCAGAAATATGCAACAAGCCAGTAGTAGTGAATGTTATAAAACCAATATGTATCGAACAGCCTTGTAACATCGTTAAAGTTGTCACACTCGAGGGTGCTTTTGCCTTCAAATCCCATAGCACCCTCACTCGCACGCAGAACTCGTATAATAAACTCTCGTGTTTTGTCACACTTTCGCTTCGGCACAGCTCCAGAGTCGCTGCCCTATCTGCAACTCGAACCATCGTACTCCATGGTACGGCCCGGTGAATCGCTCGTAGTCGATTGTAGCTCTTCTACAGCAAGAAGGAAACCGCCTATACATTCAAAATGCCCGCGAAGATGATTCCGGCTCGTACACCTGCATCTGTTACACCGACGAAGGTTTGCGATACATTTCCGACTTCCAGCTGGAGGTAGAGGAAAACACGATCCCGGATGTACCGCCCCGTAGCACATCACGGCTGGAATTTGTCGAACGTGGCAGTACGGTGAGGTTACAGTGCAACACCGAGCTCCACCCAACATCCTACCAGTGGTCCCGCGTTGACGGAGATCTACCATCGGACCGAGACACACGCGGAGTACGTACAACTTTTAATGTGATGTGACTAAATGAATCAAACTAACCTTATGCTTTGTCTTACCGCACAGTCTATTCTGACGCTGACGAACGTCCTTGCTTCGGATGCCGGAAAGTACGTCTGCTCGGCTAAACACGGCGGCCAATCAGTGAACGTCGTCATCACGCTGGTAGTCAACAACGTGATCCCGTTCTTCCCACAGTCACCCCGTAGCTACATGGAGTTCAAATCCTTCGACAATGTGTACTCCAAGTTCTATTTCGAGATTTCATTCAAACCGGAAAAGATGAACGGTCTCATACTGTACGCTTCGCAGCGTCGCCCCAACCAGGACTACATTGCCCTATCGCTGCGCAACGGATACCCACAGTTCCGCTTCAACTTCGATGGCCAGCAGGTGGTGTTGCAACCGGAAAAACCGGTGCACATGGGCAAATGGCACACGGTGAAGGTGAATCGCGTCCGCAACAATGGTTTCCTGCTGGTGGACGATCAAACGCCGGTCAACTTCCCGGAAAAGCTTAAGTTCTACGGACTCAACCTGGACGACCATCTGTTCGTTGGCGGTGTGCCACAGTTTGATCAGGTACCGGTGTCAGCCGTCGAGTACAAGGAAGGCTTCGTTGGATGCATCAGCCGGCTGAAGTTGAACGAGAAGGAGGTGCAACTGTATCAGGACGCACTGGAAACGGTTGGCATCACGACGTGCGAACCGTGCGCTGAAGATCCGTGCAAGAACTCGGGCACTTGTCTGGAAGCACAAACGGCCCACGGTTACAGCTGTCTCTGCCGGGATGGATATACGGGCAAGAACTGTCAGCATGAGGGTGACGGATGTAGCGAAGACACGTGCGGTGTGGGACGTTGCGAGGAAACGGACAGTGGAACGGAGTGCTACTGCCCCATACATAAGACGGGCGATCGTTGTCAGTACACCGAACACTACACGGACGCAACGCTAGCGTTTAAGGATGGTAGTTACGCAGCTTACGAGTAAGTATCACATGCCGCCGTATAGCTCAATCGCGTGCTTACTTCTGTAACGTATTCTGTTGTTTTGTAGTAAATTCCAATCGAAGCGTAGCATTCGCTTCCGCTTCAAGCCCGACTCGTTGGAGAATGGTATCATGTTCTACGCAGCGGAACACGAACAATCGTATGGTGATTTTATGGCAGTGATCCTTAACAATGGATTCGTCGAGCTACGGTACAGTGTGGCCGGAAGTACGTTACAAGCATATGCGTTTTGAAACAAACATCAAACATTAATATCCCTGACCTCGATCGTTCTTCCACAGAAACGAAACCACTCATCGTACGTTCGGTTGTGCCGGTTGAGGTCGGCCAGTGGCACACGGTGTCGGCAGGACGTAGCAAGGCCGGCATCGGATATCTGCAGGTCGATGATGAATCTGTGAACAACGAAATGTCCAATCGCAACACACCGATCGCGCTGAAGACGAAGGTGTATGCCGGTGGTTACGACAAGCGGCTGCTGCTCAGTCAAGAAATTGGTGTACGCCGCGGTTTTGAGGGTTGCATAGCGGAGGTAAGTGGTTGATGTGATCATCCCTACACAACATCTGGCAACAAACTGAACATGATTGACGATATTCGAGACTCGGCGAACGTGTACCACTGTGGACATGCAGGCGCACCCCAACCCGATCCATCGGACGATGAAAGCCCCGTCACGTGTCGCCCAGGCCGTGGTGGATACGATTGCGAAATCATCACGGACATCTGTCTCGATCAGCGGCCCTGTGAGAATGGTGCCCTTTGTCAAACGCACCAGGGAGGACAAAACTATACCTGCACCTGTCTGGCAGGCTATCTCGGATTACGCTGCGAGGTTCAGTACAACACGCTCGTTGCTTCCCGGTTCAGCGGAAATGGCTTTATCGAGATAAATCCGAAAGCGTTCAAGAACAACGAAAACCAAGTCACTACTGAACTCGCGATCATGTTTAGCGCGAGCGAACCGAACGGATTGCTCATCTGGTACGGACAGCGCAACGACGAAGAGTTCCTCGGCAATGACTATATTGCGCTGGCGGTTCAGAATGGCTTCGTCGAGCTAACGATCCGTATGGATGGACAGGAATCGAACGTACGCAACAGCGACGTGTACGTCGTCGATGACGAACGGCACGTGGCACTGATACGCCGCGAGCGTAACCAGTTCCATCTGCAGGTCGACTCGATGACGGTGCACGGTGAGACACGTCCTACCGGCAAGCAGACGATGGAAATCCCCGGCAGCATCTATGTCGGTAAGTAATCGAGTGATGGGCAATGGAGCTCAGTTCCTATGCACAATGTTAATCGACGCTTCTTTTAGGTGGTGTGCCGGATATTGAACGTACCACCGGCAATCGGTACAACGAGAGCTTCAATGGGTGCGTGTTCAGTGTAGAGAACATCGAGGAGAGCAAGTCGATTGAGTTGCGCGACTTTGCCATTCGCACCGTAAACGTAGATGTGTGTGACGAGTAAGTATTGTTTACTTGTTTAAGAGTTCTGCTAGGTTTAACACTTGACTGTGTAACAGATATTCGCTCATCCTGTCGTTACCTTAAACGCTTGATCTAACAAAAAATCCATTTTATGCATACGCACGCTCTCGAACGGAAATGTGGTAACTATTAACAAACTAATCAGTCCTTCCTGGATACCATCCTCCCTTCTTTACACCGATTTCGATGATCTGGGCGATTCGCTCGGTCCGTATGAGTTTGATAAGGTTGAGGAACCTCCGCCAGTGCATATAATCTATCCCCGTCCATACAATGGTGCCCGGTATGGGGCACCGTCGGTGTGCTGGATTAGCATCCTTACGTTGCAACTTACGATATACTTACTAGTCCGTAACCTAACGCCAAACCATATCTTATGAAACGCCTGAAGATCCTAAGCTCCTCAAGGAAGGACAACAGTTTCTGTTTTAATGCTAGCTAGTTCTAATGCATAACGAATTCATCAACCAACACTAAAGAGGACAACACTTTGTACATTACAACCTTTTAGGTGGTGTGCCGGATATTGAACGTACCACCGGCAATCGGTACAACGAGAGCTTCAATGGGTGCGTGTTCAGTGTAGAGAACATCGAGGAGAGCAAGTCGATTGAGTTGCGCGACTTTGCCATTCGCACCGTAAACGTAGATGTGTGTGACGAGTAAGTATTGTTTACTTGTTTAAGATTTCTGCTAGGTTTAACACTTGACTGTGTAACAGATATTCGCTCATCCTGTCGTTACCTCAAACGCTTGATCTAACAAAGACTCCATTTTATGCATACGCACGCTATCGAACGGAAATGTGGTAACTATTAACAAACCAATCAGTCCATCCTGGATACCATCCTCCCTTCTTTACACCGATTTCGATGATCTGGGCGATTCGCTCGGTCCGTATGAGTTTGATAAGGTTGAGGAACCTCCGCCAGTGCATATAATCTATCCCCGTCCATACAATGGTGCCCGGTATGGGGCACCGTCGGTGTGCTGGATTAGCATCCTTACGTTGCAACTTACGATATACTTACTAGTCCGTAACCTAACGCCAAACCATATCTTATGAAACGCCTGAAGATCCTAAGCTCCTCAAGGAAGGGCAACAGTTTCTGTTTTAGTGCTAGCTAGTTCTAATGCATAACGAATTCATCAACCAACACTAAAGAGGACAACACTTTGTACATTACAACCTTCACGTGCCATTATGGATCTGTTTGATTGATCATCGTTGCTGTTCTGTTTGTCCTGTTGCGATTGTTTACTTTATAGGCAAAGGGGCGATATGCTCTCTGTGTGGTTTATTTCAATACAAAAAAAAACCGTACTCATACAGAACAGTTAATACAAGCTAACAAATAGTTTAATCACACGTTATCGCGAGCATTGTCCACGGGCTCGCAAACGCACAAGTTCTCCAGACTGAAGGACCACAGAGTTACAGTGAATGTTTTGTGGTAAAAGTGTACATAAACAATCATGAAGCATTGCATATCATTTTCTAATTAACATCTTAATTAACTCTCCTTTGTGTAACCATATCGTGTTTCCATTTTTCGGTTAAGTACTTAGTGACAAGTTTATAAAGAAATTTTCATTTTATTGCCATTAAACTATTAAACATCCAATTATGTGGCTTAGGACAGTCAATTATCAACGAATTGTTATTCTCACTATCAATGCCCATCTGTTGATTTTACAATTTGTGTCGACCTGTTAGAACAACTCCTTCCTACTCCAATTATTCCAAGCCCAAACTCTTCCCCACTGTAGTCAAATAAGCAACGAATGTAAATAGTGCACTAAACGATATACGACCAGTACATATCGAAATTAGCAACAACAAACATCTTTATGTAAAAACTAGTCTAATTGCTAGCCCTAGTATATAATTCAAATCAAAACACGAAACAACTATAGCTAATAACACCAAAACTGATCACAGGAAAGCTTTCTCTTGACTACTATAATCAGCTCTAACTCCCTTCCATCCCAATTTACAGACCCAATCTAGGAACGGAACCGCCCGTTGTGTAAAACTCATTGCTTCCCCGAACAAGAAGGAGCTTCATTCGATCACAAGGATGGAACAACGTTTCTTCAACTCAAAAAAAAAACAAAACAAAAGAAATGACCCCAAACTGTTCACTCTTGGGTATTGTGCGGTGCGGTGCGGTGTCGTCGAGTGACAAAATAATCAACGATGCTTTATGGAGAACACAGTCCAGAACGACAGTGAAACAGTGAAATAACATATAAAATAATGCATACTAAAAAGAAAGCTGTATCGTATACCTTGAAACGCAGCAACATGCAGGAAAAAAAAAACAAAACAAAACAAACACAAATAACGCGTACAGTAACGAACAACGAATGTGCCAAATAATTGTAGTATTTATGTAAAGAAAAAGAAGAGAGAAACAAAACAGTTAATAACGAAAACGAAAAACGCGCTTGACCGGCGTTCGAATCCTAGACAAGGCAGGCCATATGAGTGTTGGAAAAAACATTTAACTCCGCGCATCCCGCACATTTTCACATACCGCGCGATAAAACGCTTGTGCACGTGCAGAGACACCCGGGCACGTGTACTAATATAGTTTTGCACTGCCAGCTTTCGTGTCACATACGATATTACTTTGCCTCTAATATGTTGTTTGTATAATTATACTTCCAAGAAATGTTACACGGTAGCATTTCGGGTCCAAGCGACCGTGCAGTAAACATACTTCCAGTTCCGGATGAAGTCAGGTTGAGTAACGGTTCTGCACAAAAACAAAAAAAAATGATTGTGTTCATTTTCGTTTAGATAAATCACCCTTTATCATAAGCTCAAGGGACAAGTGCAAACTAGACACCCACGTGCACGTACACAGATTTCATAGAATATCTCAATCTCAAACGTTTTGTTACTCGCCATATTCTAATCTTGCTAGAAGCTTTTTTGTTTGTGTTTTTAATGCCCGAAATTGTTTCTTCCGTACGCAACGGATGGAGGGTCATTTTCGTTTCAACTAACTGCCCATTACGATGGTCTTCATTGCTAAACAATAAGTACGCTCGATACGTTAAAATGTGGAGCAAATCAAAGCAAGGACAAGAGATTGAATCAAACTATGATGACCATAAAGCAACTAAACGGTTAAACAACAGCAAAAAACAATACAGCATCCTAAGCCTGAGTGCTTCAAAAGGGACACGAATAACTAAGCTATAATTTGTCACTCGTTTACTTTCGTATCAATTATGACAATAAAATGAATAGTCAATGTAAAACAACGCCAGGACTTTGTTCGATTAGTAGCCCTCTGAATGCACCAATTAACAAAACCAATTCTATTCAAAAGGAAAGAAATTCCTGTGTGAAATGAAGAGAAACCAACAGAATCCATAGTAAAGTGTAGAGCGCCATCTGGTGTTTGGTGTGGTAAGTTTAAACCTGCGGAAGCTTGCTATGCTATTACTGTCCACACACACTCACTCACTTCGTTCCAACATTTTTGGAATTATTTGTTTCATGTTTACGTAATGTTTAAGGACAAATATTTATAAAAAATCACTTTACACTTACCTTCGAGTAACTATCATTCAGCGCTGTGGTGCTGATGACGATGTATTTCCTAACTGCTTTTGATCCCCACCTTAGCACACTCAACTGAAACGAAATAATTGAAACACAATCCATTTAAAAACCTAATTACCGTCGAAAACGATTACTTTAGCAAGCTCAAATGATGATCGACAACAGTTTAAATTATTTAGATTCGATATTTGTGCAACGCACGCCGTGAACGGAAATTCATATACACCTTGGGCATTGCAAGCGAGTCAATGACTTTGTACAGCTCTACTGGGCACGCGTACTTTGTAGAGCTCCGTCCCAAGCGAAACGTGAAGATGTCAAACGCAATACTTGGCAACAATAATAACATTGATGCAGTTTGGAAACTATGTTTTCCTTTTTCGTAAAATAAACCACCTTAATTGACACCGACAGCAAATAGTGCGTCTGCATTCTGTACTTCAAGTGCGATTATGCGATAGGATCGGGCGGTACAGCAGCAAAGTGAAAAGTTTGATTCATATCGCTCAGTTCTTGTGATGGAGCCCCCGTACAGCTATCTGCAAGTGGACATTCAGGAACATCCGACGCCGATTGAGTTTCCGCCACCGTTCAGCATAGAGGAGTTTAACCTGTACCACCATCACGGTTATCCACCGCACATGAATTACGATAAGAATGCCCTGTATATGAACCATCTGTCGCTGTCTGGCACCATGTTCCCGAACGGTACATCCCGAAGCACCCACAAGTCCAAAGGCCACAACACCAAGCATCAGCAGCAGCAGCAGCAGCAGCAACAGCAACAACAGCAGCAGCAGCAGCAGCAACAACACCAGCAACAGCACTCATCGCAACATCCCCAACAACACCACCAGCACCAACAGCCGCATCAACATCCGCATCCGCAGCATCAGCAATCGCATCAGCCGCACCAGCAGCATCCACATTCACAGCAACAGCCACCACAACCTTCCCCCGCACCAGCTCACCCGCCGCAGCAAGTGCACAACCCACGGATGGCGAAGGAAGAAAAACCGGACGCCTACAACAAGGAACCATCACTAGCAGGGCCCACTACCCCAACGACCAGTACGTCCAGCGAGTCATCGTCGTCCAAGATGAAACACTCACCTACCGTGCCCGAGGAATCGATCAAGAACCTCTCCGTAAAGCAGCTGATACGCGCCAAACATACGCTGCAGCAGCGCATCAAGCGCCAGAACGAAACGCCCGAACAGCAGGCAGCCCGCAGGATGCGCAATGCTGAGCTGAATCGGAGGCGTCGCCAGAACAAGGAGGACATACGCGTGACGATCGAGAAGACGAAGAATCGGCTGCGGCAACGAATAAAGCGCGAGATTGATCGGATGCTGCGGACACGCCAGAAGCGGGACGATTTTCTACGCGAAACGTTCGAGCAGATGGCAACCGTGTTCGGGGACGAAAACATGCTGCAGTACCAGGAACGGGTAGCGAACGTGCTGTGGGAAATCTCGAAGGGAGGCGGCGGCGGCGGCGTCGCAGATACTGCATCGCACGGAAGCGAAACCAGTGGGACGAGTACTACGGAACGGAGTACTTCCTAAGCCCTGCTCGGCTGCATGCCTGCCTGCCTGCATGTGTACAAGCTTCGTCTAACTATATTTTTTAAACCTTTTTTTTTTGTTTCTTTGATCAAATGGGTACCACGCGATACCGTTGCAGAATAATCGGCCATCAGGGGGAAGGAGTAAACTATAAAGATTGTAAAATAGAACCTATCGGAACTGGCACATGAGATTGATAGCGCTAAACCTTGACGAACCGTGCGACAGCAGTTTGGTAAACAATCACAGTTCACTCAAAAAACTCTCAAGGGCTCGCATAACCATGGGAGAAACATGTGTCGCTCGTGTACCAAGGATACGGAAGTAGCAAAAACAAAAAAATAGAAACTAATGCATGCAGAAAAAGTAACGTACAGATACGCAGCGTAGTGTGTAAGTAAGCAAGTTCTAGAATGCTAAAATGTAATTGTGCATTGGGCAGGTTGGTCGAATGCAACATTTTTCAAAAAACCTTTGATGCGTGTCATTCGTTTTTTTATTTTCTTTCCTCTTTGTAATATGGAAAAAAAGCAACACCATTGGTTGGTTGGTACTAGCGGCGGTGCACAACGTACTACCAACTCCTCCAATAACAACAACAGCAGCATCATCTTCAAACACAAAACAAATTCAATAAATCTGCTCGCCCCCCCCTTACCGTTTGAATGGCGGGGGTGTTGCTCGGTATTAAGATTTGGGTTCATATTTTTATCGGCCGCTTGCAATCACATTAGTAAAATAGTAAAAACCAGAACAGGAATTGAAGCCCGGTGGAAAAAAAAACTGGAACCATTGTTTGCGAAGCACCAAACACACCCCAATTGCGTCCCTTTCTGGTACAGCTCTTCACCCGGATAATTGGTGTCCGCAAACTGAACGGCTGAACGGCGGGTGCTTGTCTAGTTTGGTCCGGCAACAAACGACTGTGGTCCGCGCAACTGCATGGAAAAACGTGTAATTGCGGTTCGGTGGGTCGTTTCATGTCTTACGAATTACTATAAATGGA
Source organism: Anopheles maculatus (assembly GCA_002091835.1). Classification (NCBI taxonomy): domain Eukaryota; kingdom Metazoa; phylum Arthropoda; class Insecta; order Diptera; family Culicidae; genus Anopheles; species Anopheles maculatus. Next base: position 126,988 of record KZ062620.1, read on the forward strand.
TGGCGTGCAAACCGTGGTACGTTTCAGTGGTAC
>KZ062621.1:0-48062 GCA_002091835.1 Anopheles maculatus
CGGTTTGAGTGATCCGTTTATGTTCCATAACCGCTGTTACGTAGGTGGCGCGTAACGCCACAACTTAATCGTAGTCCAACCAGTGCATTGAATGAATTCGTGACCCCTGTTGAATGTTGGCTGAAGACTAAGCCAGATCTTAAAAAATTAAGAATATTTGGGTGCAAAGCATTCGCTTGGATTCCTGATCAGAAACGAAAGAAGCTAGACAGCAAGAGTCGTGAAGGTGTTATGATTGGATATGCTCCAAACGGATATCGACTCTGGGATCGGACAACAAAGGAATTGTTCATTGCACGAGATGTGAAGTTTGATGAAAATAGCTTTCCTTTTCGTGAGAGCGAAGATAACGTTAATGTTGCACCGGTGGTTATTCCCCTGCGTTACCAGCAAGAGGGGGAATTGGAAAAGGAAGTAAACGCTAAAGAAGATGTCGTTGATCATCCTGAAAACGCTGAAGAAGATGTCGTTGATCATCCTGAAAACGCTGAAGAAGATGTCGTTGATGGTGCTGGAAACGCTGTGGTTACGGATTTGAGTGAGGAAGAATTATTCTGTGATGCCAGTGATTCTATGGTGCCTGCTATAAACAATGAAACAGAAGTTTTTGAAGAACCAGGTACTACTAACCACTATCAATTGCAACCAACCACACCAAGACGTAGTAATCGTGAACGAAGAATTCCAGAAAAATTCAAGAATTTTATAACTGGTTTTCGGGCTACGTTATCGTCGAATGCTTCTGCTTCAGCAATACCACCTGTTGATTTTTGTGAAATTGAGAGGAGAGATGATCGTGCATCATGGATGGAAGCTGTTGAGGATGAATTATCTTCTTTGAAATCCAACAATGTATGGAAGCTTGTGAAACGTCCCACATCCGTTCGTCCACTTAAATCTAAGTGGGTGTTCCGAATGAAGGATGATGGCAGATATAAAGCTAGATTGGTAGTGAAGGGTTGCCAACAAAAGCTTGGAATGGACTATGAAGAGACATACGCACCAGTGGCAAAATTGACAACCATTCGAATAGTGCTAGCAGTAGGAGTTCAACGGCGTTGTTTCTTTCATCAAATGGATGTGAAGACGGCGTTTCTTCACGGAGAGCTACGTGAAGAAATATATATGGAAGTACCTGATGGCGTAAAAGCACTCCCTGGTATGGTATGCAAATTGCAAAAATCGTTATACGGGCTGAAACAGTCCCCACGTTGTTGGAATGAAAAATTTAATAGCGTGTTATTGAAGCTTGGATTTACGCGCTCGAAATATGACTACTGTTTATATACGTGGTTTAGTGAAGAAGGTAACGATATGATATACTTGGTGCTTTATGTTGATGATCTCTTGATAGCTGGCACAAATCATAACACGATTGAAGCATTGAAAAAGAAACTTTCGCAAGCGTTTGAAATGAAGGATTGTGGCACATTGAAACACTTCTTGGGAATCAAGATAACGTATAACCGGAATGAAGGAATTATGCAACTATCACAGAAGAATAACATCGATCAACTCTTGGCGAAGTTTGGGATGTCCGATTGCAATTCATCAAAGACACCCATGGAAAAAGGATTGAAGCTAGAGGCAAATGAAAAAGATGTTGTTGCAGAGCCTTATCGTGAGCTTTTAGGAAGTCTCATGTATATTATGATGTCTACTCGACCCGACATTTGCTACGCAGTTGGATATATGGGACGATACCAACAGAACCCCGGACAGCAACATTGGATTGCGCTGAAGCGAATAATGCGATATATGCGAGGTACGAAAAATTTGGTGTTGGAATTGAAAAGAGACAAGCAAGTTACACCGCTTGTTGGATACGCGGATGCAGATTGGGCAGCTGATACCAATGATCGAAAATCTGTAAGCGGTTACGTTTTTCAAGTGTTTGGTAATACTGTTTCGTGGTCAAGTAAGAAACAGTCTACGGTGGCCAAATCATCAAGCGAAGCGGAATACGTCGCATTGAGTGCAGCAACTTCCGAAGCTATCTGGCTAAAGGGTGTCATGAAAGATCTAGGATACATTATTGAGCAACCTGTGACTATCTTTGAAGATAACAGGGGCTGTATCGGAATGGCCAAGAATATGGAATGTAAGCGGGCAAAACACATTGACATTAATCATCATTTTATAAGAGATCACATTGCTGCTGGAAATATTGAAATTGAAGCAGTTTCAACTACTAATCAATTGGCAGACATCTTTACGAAAGCTTTGGACACAACACGGTTTGAAGACTTCAGGATGATGTTAGCAGTATACGATCGAGAGGGGGTGTTGATTTAGTAGGCTGTGAAATTGTTTAAGATTAACCAAGTAGCCATTGGGTTCGATCGGTATATAAAGGGAACATTCGGTTCTCGTGAGTTAGTCATTTCCGTAGATCGTTCCTGTGAACTATAAACTTCCGTGTTGTTAAACTTCGAATAAAAAACGGTTCTCCATCCAAAAGCTAGCAGTTCTCTTTAAACTCCTTTTGGCTTGAAACTCACTCAATAAGAGTGAGGAAGTCTTGGTCAATAGTTGCTGCATCGAGCGAGAGTGAGTTTGAAGTCAAAAGGAGTGAGTTTGAAGCCAAAAGGAGTAATTAGTCGGCGCAGAGATTGAGAGTCATAAAAAATCTTTATGCTGAGTTGAAACTATAAACTCCTTTGCAAGATTAAACTCACTCACTCACTCTTACTCATTGTGCACATCTCTAGTCCAGACCTCGCAACTAGTTGTTCACAACTACACAAGAAGTCTTAAGGAAAGTGTCTACTGAAACAACAATTAAAATTAATAAGTAAATCAATAACAATAACGGTTTCATGACGCAACGTAGATAAGGCACTTTATTTGAAAACTATATCGGTCTATTGTATCGATCAACGTTTGATACAATCATTATCGATGCCATCTGATCTTTTCATATTCGATGCACATTAGGCTACCCAAATACCATACGTTTTAAAGATGCTGATTAGCTTCCAGCGTGTGAGTGCAAACTTCTTACCCATCGCCAATGTTTACACGCTTCGTTAAGCTCTGTACCATCATGAGCCAAATTTATCAGCTCGCCCATTGCTAATGGGTTCGGAATTAATGCTGCCCAAAACACTACTGCCAAAGCCGAGGTCATTGAAATGTGTGTAGTGCTGATGGTATGATAAAATCATTCCGCCGTTCAACAACCCACACGTTCTCGCCATTAATTACGAATGTTCTAGCGTTTGTGTTGGTGGTTCAGCTAGGTGGTGGACGAGTTTGGAGCGTTAATTTCTTTTAATGCTTTCCCGAACTTAGGTCATCGCAGTGCAGTACGCAGTGATATGATACAAATACATTCGAGTAATTAAACTGTTTTATGAAAAATGTCAAATGTAGTAGAGAATGAAAACATTTAAAACTCTTATTTGTTGTGACCGATTATATAGATATTGCTTGTACATAGAATAATGTCATTTCAGGCAAGCTATATTTCACCTAAACCCAATAAAAATATCAACCGTGTATTAGTTTTGCACGCAATACACAGGACCAATCATTACAGTTGCGTGCCGGTATATGCTTATGCCTTAATTCATGAATAAATATTTAAATCTGTTAAATAAAAACCAACAGCGAAGGGAATTGCCTCCAATGGTATGTTAGAATCCTGCTCCCCCGAGCTATAAACTCTTTACTTTGCTCGCAATCATACAACACAAACAAGCTAAATAGTAATGTGGGTCTCTGCGAAAGCAGGCAGACATTTTTGATCGATGGGATTCGGTACTCCCACTTCGATCTATCAACCACAAGGCGTCCCGCAGCCAGTAATGGCGATTATGTTGCCTCGTTAACCGACGACTGAAACCGACGCAGCTTTATTCGTGACCGAAGTGAGCGACACCCGGGAGAAAAAAGGAAGCTCGTGCCATTACTTCACGCCTTTCGGACCGTATAGGCGCCGCTCGATCGAGGTCACGAGAGTATTTTCCATGTTTTCCTGCCTTTTTTTCCCAAAACCCCGGATATTTGAAAGGTCAAAACAACAGGCCACATGATTTAGCATTCACATTAAACCGCTAATCTGAAGGTAAGTTTTTCATGCAATATACAGAGAATATAAATTATAAAAATCCGGTTTATCCGTTGAAGGTTTAATGAAACAAACTTTAAAAATGGGGGAACAATAAATGGTAAAATTCTTTTTAATTACAAAACTAGTAAATCTAATAATACTATTTCAATATCCAGTCCGGTTCATTATTGCATATCTCCTTGTCACAGAAGTTAATGCCAACACTTGAAAATATATTACTATACAGTAAATACAGATAGTCAACGAATTGTGCAGTAATTTCACACGAAAACGATCCTTTTTATGTGTGTATTAAAGCACCAAGGTACACCGGTTCAAGCATTCTGGTCAAAACGACAAGACGCGGGTGTAATTTGCTATACGATCAGACGGGCCAGATAAAGGTCAAGCCATAATATGCGACCCGTGCGCGCTACTTCCAAACCGCTACTTACGGCAGCAAATAGGGATCAATTACATTTACGCCGGTATCGCTATCAAAACTGGGGTAGCGAACCGCGAAATTTTACCCTGAGTGGTATTTTTTTCCTTGGTCCTTTTCGAGAGATCCAAAACAGTTAGTTCATACGAGAGCACTGAAGAGGAGTTTCAGTAGTCATTTCGTAACCGTACCGCTGCAAGGATATGGAGCACCATCGATCATCATTGCGATATGAACTCTTTCAAGCAGCTTGAAGACACTTGAAACAGAGGGTACGCGCTTGTACGACTAATATTTTTTTATTCTCTACTCATTTTTATACAGCCACAAGTAGTGCTCCCCACATACGCCCTTTTTGCCGGGATGTATCGTAATCGATCGGACTTGACGATAAAATAGCTCCCCCGGGGGTTACCAAACCATTCACCAGCCGAAAGAGGTTATATGTAAGACGATAAAGCGAGAAAACAACAGACAGACGCACCGGGCATGGAGCAGCAGGGCACTTTCATGCTGGGGGGGCATTGATGGAGCGGATGTCGATTTACTTCGCACCGTGTTCTGGCACGGTTATTGATGCCAAGGCCATCGTTGTCTCCTCCGAACGACCGCCACCAAGCAGCCAGTCACGGTAGCAATGAATTGTGCGGATAATTCGGTTGCCTTGTTGCCGGCTACAAATGATCGTGGAACAGATCCGATCAAAACCCCGATTTTCGATTTTAATCGGAGAATGCTGCAGAAAGTGTACCCAAGGGGAGACGGAAGGTTACAGCCGTTAATGAGCAGCGAAACGATTCATTGAATACACAATAGAACCACAAATTGGAGCTGTCATTGTTTCTTTTCGTCGCGCATTTGCCTATTTTGCAAGAATGACATTTTACTACTGGCTTTATTTACATGTAAATGTAAAGTAGTTTTTCAAGCGAATATTGTTGAATCAACTTTTATGTCCTTCGATTAAATTAAAGGTGCGACCCCTTTGTGGTAATTAAACATGGACGCCAAACCAAAAACAAGAACATTAATTTGTGAAATAGCTCATTCAACGAGTTCAATTAAAGTGAGACTCGGGATACATTAAAACGAAATATTCAGGCCTTGGCCATGTACGACGATACGGAATCTTCGATTAAAAAGGGCAAACGGGGTGTTGGCTTTGTTGTTTCTGTGCGTAAGTACAAATAGGTACAGTTAAAAACCAAAAAAAAACGTTACTTTAGGTTCAATCCCAATTTTGACAGTCCACACGAAACTACTCTTTACACCACGTTCGAAATTAATTACAGTGATGTAATCACGCACTGCACCGCGCAATGACGATCGATTAACGAACGGACGAACTGTCGAATCAACACATTATTGGGCGTGTTTTACCTTCCCCATAATGGTAAAACTTATGCTGCTGCTGAACCGCAGCTTTCCTCATCAAGCCAAAATCATTGCTCTGGCCTCTGACAACATGTATGAACCGCAGCAGATGTCGATGATTGCCTCTCGCAGACTGTGCGAGAAATGAACGGTTGGGAAGATTCTTGCTGCACCGCCTTTTGGCAAGACACCGCAAACAGCAGTGTCGGTGCATCAAGTGCTGCCCGCATACATTTCACTTTTTATTCATGGCAAGGCGAATGCAAAGTTGTCGCTTTAAGTCTGCAAAAGCCAGCTAGGGCAAACTCTTTGCAACAGAACGAGTGCTTCGACGAACACGGATGTGACACTGGTGAAAAAGTTCCTCGCGCACGTATGCTTCGAAATGGAAGCTAAAGCATGCTTGCTTCAGGGGCAAAGGAAAGCAGCTTGGCACAAATGGAAATGATCGTAGTCTCGGGGACGAAATAAAGACACTGTGCGGTTGAGATTCTTCCATCATACGTTCGCCTCATTCCATTTAGGATATGTATAAAGACTGATTTATTTTCCGACCAAATGAAAATAGATTTTCAATCCTTTTAATGAGCTTTTCTGATAATTTTTATCAAATGTTTTAATAAAAACATTAAAGCTATCAATTTTATAAAAGCATTTGCTAGTGAGTAACAGTGATGAAACGAATTATTCTTAAATTTTAAAATGGTTTTCACACACTGTTCCTAAATGCTAGGCTTCACCAAGCTTTACCGAGCATCAGCAGAGCACAACGAGGACAAAAGCTTTCAAAGCAATCGGTTTGCTCTAAAACACGTTGCAGTTTTGTTTGTATGTTTTTTTTCCGCCCCAAACGTCTGCCAAGATACAATCGACGGTAATTTATTCAAACTTTCAGTTTCAGCACGGTGCAGAGCACCAAACTTCGCTACGTGCGCTAGCAGTGCGACTTTGAAGCCGACAGCGCGTAATACCATTGGAGCTAATCGTCCCATCTTCTGCGGCTGAAGAAAATTGGTGGTGATCGGCAAAAAGTGGGCCATTTTGCTAAACGACGAACGACGGCGACAGCGTAAACGATGGGTAAATTAGCGGTGCATTGCGTAACGTGTTTTTTTTTATGGCAGCGATTGTGCGGTAGATATGGCCTTTGTGATGGAGACACTGTTGCTCGCAAGACGTATTGCGGTATGTACTCTTATTTTCTAGTAACAATTGTTCCGCAATATTGTTGACGATTTCAGATTAACACTAGAACGGCCGATGGGACTTTTTTTGTTCTATCGCACTCGAAAAAGGTGTGTTATTCCGTTGACCGGTGTGACAAATCATTGAAATTTTCTGACTTTTATTTATTTTTAACGATCTTTCGAATGCGCCCATAAAGAATTGTGTATCCCTTATGTTTGTTTAAAAAATTCATGTCCACCCTAGAACCGCCATTTTTGTCCCATAGGTAAAATACGTTGTGATGACAGGTGTCCTAGCTGTCAATCGAATCGAATTGGAAATTGAAGCAAGAAGAGTATTGTAAACTAAAGACGGCACTTTGTCTCTTGCTGAACTGGATGAATTTTTAGTGTTTTTGTACATTCGTGGAGCTACTGAGTCCACAAGAATGGAGATTGATCTTATGTGGTCCGAAAAATATAGACTTCCTGTTATGGACGTGCGGAATTATGTAACGGTCCAACCTGTAGCGATCGGTCGGGCTCTCACCAGCTGGAGCTCAGCAGGCCCGAAGAGCCACTCATACACGATCGTTACCGCGGAAAGGCTTTAGGAACATTTAGGAAAGGCTCTCTCTGGATCTAGCCGCCGAGCGGGACGGTCACGTAGCATACACAAATGTAGTAAAAGTAACGTTGTAATAAAATCGTAAATGTGAGGACCAGGCACGTAATTGCTTTGGCAGTTTGAAACAAATCTTGCAAACACATCTGATAACAAATGTCATTCTTGCAAAATAGATTTCGCGAAATCATGAGGTTCCTGAGATTTGTCGAAAATTAGACCAGATCGGAACGATTGAGAAACCGACAAATTTGCCCTGTTATCAGATGTGTTTGCAAGATTTGTTTCAAACTGCCAAAGCAATTACGTGCCTGGTCCTCACATTTCTGTCGATGAACAATTGTTTCCATCCAAGACGAGGTGTCTATTTACACAGTTTATGGTATCAAAGCCGGATAAGTATTGGATGGCTGTTGACGTAGATTCTTACTATGTTATCAACATATTTCCTTACCTCGGCAAAAATTATGAACGTCCTGCGAAGGAGAGACTCGGAGATTTTGTAGTCAAAATGTTAGTAGATCCGTACTTAAACAAAGGAAGAAATGTCACTTGTGATCATTTTTTCACCTCCTTAGAATAAGCGGAGTTTTTGAAATCCAAGAAAAACTAGATATCTAGTTATCGTCATACTACAGCCTGAGGAAACTTCTCCACTCAAAATACCTGTCGCGACGGACGAAGCTGGGACTGTACAGAACCTTTATAGTCCCAGTACTCACATACGCCTCTGAGACATGGACTTTATCCAAAACTGACGAAACCCTCTTAGCCGCGTTCGAGAGGAAGATGCTCAGAAGGATTTTTGTCCCCGTGGAAGGACAATGGAGGAGCCGCTACAATGACGAGCTCTATGAGCTGTACGGTGAACTCACCATCGGCAGCGAATTTGGCTCGCCAAGCTCCGGTGGGCTGGTCATGTCATGAGATTGGCGCCGGACGACCCAGCCCGTAAAGTCCTTTTAGGCCGTCCACACGGACAGAGGAGGCGTGGTAGGCCCAAACTGAGATGGAGTGATGGCGTTGATGCGTCCGCCAGAACGGCCGGGATAATGGATTGGCAGACGACGGCGCTAGACTGTGAGCGGTATCGAGGATTGTTGCAGCAGGCCAAGACCGCGAAGCGGTTGTAGCGCCTGATAAGTAAGTAAGTAAGTTATCTAGACGCGATTTTCTCTTAAATAAAAAAGCCAAAATCTAACTTGCCTGCGTCAAGTCAAGGTTCTCGTAAGCGCTGCCAGGTTCAAAAGTCATGTCTTGTCAAAAAACTTGTTTAAAAATCCTACTTATCACTTGATTGTTTACACAATTTGTAGCTATAAGCCTAAATTTACTGTCGTTTAACTCTCTAAAAACTAATTATAAGCGTATACCACTAAAAGGCCTGTAATTTACATTATTGTAGAGAAAACTTGCCTTGATATCCTTGGTATGCAGTTGATATGATCTCAATTCGTTTATTTTCAACTGATTAAGTTGCTTATAAAGCTTTATTATAAATAGTTATGATGTATATTAATAATTTAACCACAAGAAACCGTTAGGTTATAATAAACATGTCTAAATATGCGCATATAACGAATGGGACAAATTTGTCCCATATGGCGGTTCTAGTAAGGTTGAAAAGTACGGCGGTTCTAATGTTAAATGTAGATTTACGGTTCTATTTTTTGCAATAACATTTAAAGATTTCTAGTAAATCAACAGAATTGTTACTCAAAATAGCATGATGTTTTATTATCGGCCTTGGAAAATATACATTCTCTGTTTATTAAAAGAATTGTACAAACAAAGAAATATTAAAACTGTTTTACGCCATTCCTCGAAACTCGATGCGTCTCGCCCATATTGACGTTTCGTTAGCATTTATGATGCCTTTCCGTGGCTCATACAGCATAATCGGCGACTCTCGATGCCATTAATGCTGCAGTCGGACTAATACCGGCGCTGTCTTTCCATTCATCCTCGGCGACGTCTTTCACTGAGCATTTTATTGTTTTTCTCTGCGCCACCTTGCGTTCCCTCGTCCCATGGCCTCACCCAAAACCTCCTGCCTCGCACAGCACCTGTCAACGAATTAACCGTAAACGTGCATATTGTTCGCATACACTGCCAACATAATACGTCTCGCACTCTACACAGAAACGCAACTTTATCGTTCCCTTTTTTGTCGTTGCCGGCCTGGAAGCTTCCACACGTAGACCGTCGTTTCCAACGAAGAGCGTAAAATTTTACCACCAAAGAGAGCCCTTACTTATGCATAAACATAGTCAAACACACACACACATACAAGTGCATATACAACACGCCTACGCCTTTTCGTTCCCGCGATCACCTAAACGATGGGTCTTAAATTATGCAACAGCGTGATTAAATCAGATTAAAATTTAATTACAAACTCATTGCCGGGGCTTTGCAGGGAAACCCCCACAGCAGGCAACCGTAACAACTTCGCTCACAGGATGGGCTGTGTATGTTTTATGGACAGCGAGAACCAACGCGAAAGGACATGGTTTATGCGTAAAGCGTTTTCCATTCTTTTTTTTTTTGTTCTTTTTTCGCAAAGTTTCGTTACGGAGCGCATGATTTGGACACGTGCATCGATTTCCGGTGCGCGGGAAAATGGTTCATGTGAGGCGTACGGTGCGGTGCGTGTGTCGAGTACCATATTTTACAACACATTCGAGCTCGCCACTTCAGGATTATGGTGAGTGCAAACAAATTAATGCTGAAGCCCGCGCACTCTTGTTTAATTTAATTTTTATTCATAATTTTTCAGCGGCAGATACTGTAAATGGATGCCTACCAACGACAATGGTTGACGAGGGTGGATTGAATTTTGATTGAAACGATTATGATGACTCAATGTTTGCAAGCAAATACCATTTTACATGCCGATGAAATTAAATTATGTGCAAAGTTTTCTTTTACATTGCTTGTTTTTACCGTTCCCTATAACAAATAATCTTTGAAAAATTCTAAATCATTAGTAGGATATGTTTTGATCTTGTAAATCTAACTAAAATGTACAAAAATTGTCAACAATAATTTAGAAAAATAAAATATGCATCCACATCAACTGTAACAAATCAATTGGTAGTGAACGACCATCGGAGGCAGATAACAACATCAATCAAAACCGACAGTAGAAGTTAACAATTAAATTACTAACAAACTCGCCAAGTCATGTATACGCATGTGTTCGACCAAAATTTCGGCACGTGTTTGGGCAGCGGTGTCCAAAAAAAACAGCGATAAGTAAACCCTCGAATGGTTCAATCAAAATGTTGATGGATTCGTCTACAAGGGCGAAAAAAAGCAACACATCAGAAACCGTCTAACGAGCGGTCATCTGCTGACTAGAGAAAGAAACAAAAAAACTAGAACATGACCGTTAAATGAACTGGGAAACGGGTGGAAAACTTTCAATTTTATCCAATCAATCACTCAACCGTTACTCATTCTGCTACCATCCTATTGTAGTCTCTTTTGGCTAGCGGGATAGCAGCGAAACATTTGGCTACAACTTGGAGTGAAAAGTATTTTCCTCGTTTTTCAGCAACACCAGGCGCAAAAAAAAACCATCAGAAGGTCAGTTGAAGGATGGGATGATATAAAATGTTTGTGAAATAAACAACAAGTGAGCAGCACAGCTGAATATTAACGGAAGCCACCCTAACCTTCCAGCAAGTAGGAAAATTGATTCAATGTGGAGTCAAATCATTACTCGAAAGTATCCGTGATAACGTGCGAAAAAATCGTCCCAATCGTCTCAATGCAGAGATATAAATGAGCAGCGATAAATCTGTCCTACACCGATTACATATCCTGTGGTTGTATCGTGGGTCGTTTTTAAAACAGCCATAATAACACTCTGTACATCCAAACAAGGACTACATGTCGGTACCACATCGGGTCAGCCACTTTCCCACAGCAGCCAAATACGATGACAAAAAAATATCTTCCTAACACCATCAACCATCCGCATTCCGGACAGGACAGGATTCACAAACACGCTCTCTGTCCACCCCCATCGGTTAGCGGGTTAGGCTAGCAACACGTTCGAAACCACCAGCTGATGACATTCCATAAAATTGTCCAACGTGCTCGCAGGGGGAAATTGCGTTCTGCACGCAATGAATTTTAATCAATCAAGCACCAAACTCATCCGCCGGCGGTTAGTCGCGCACTGCCGACAACTGTACACTGGGGTTGGTGGTATCGATTGGTTTGGTGAATTCTGTTTCCGGTTCCCGGGGTTACCTTATGGGTGCCACGATCACTTTCGCCATTTCCGGCCTGCCTTAACGAGCGTATCGTTCAACGCACGTACGCCCCATGAATGGCAACTTAAGACTGGGAGCTTGTTGAGGATTTTTCCCTGTTTTTGTTATGCTTTTTGTTTAGTGTTTGCGCATTTATTTTTACGAACCACACCGAGCATTGATTGATAAATGCTGGAACAGTCGTACAAAAGAGTAATTAATATAATAACGATGTTAACAACTGCTTCAAATGTTATTAAAAATAAATAAATCATGCTTCAAAAAGATGTATGGAGTGGCATTAGTTTCACAAAAAAGTAAATACTTTTTCTCTCTCTCTGTCTCTCTCTCTCTCTTTCTCTCTCTCTCTCTCTGAGGTAATCCCGCGATACGACTATGGAATCCAGCTTCCTGGGCCTTCCTAAGTTACCCCGCTGGTTTGAATATGTACTATTCAAATACCTCTAACGTTAAATTAGGACCGGCAGCTAGTGGCCATATGTCCAGTTAATATTAACGATAAATGTAGACTTTTTGTTTACATTACCAATATAGGTATTGTTAACGTGAGTGTGATTTTTTCAGTAAAGCTAGTCATTAACTCCATGACCGTAACGGTTGCCTATAAAACTTACACGAAGCATTGCATCCATTAAGCGTTATGACAGTGCTAATGATTCGCGTTACCTTCGCACAGTATCGATCCCAAACGAAGACTGATAACTCATCAAATGCATCAGGCCATCCGAACCATTTCTAATATCGCAATCATCCAAATTATCTACAACATGCTTTCGACCATTTTCCAAGGCAACAGGCGAACGTGTATATTTACCTCACCGAACTACGTTACCGATCGCGCACAGCCAAACATTACAATTTTCTCACACCGATTAGCTGTGCAGTCACTGATTAAAACAGCTAGCGTTGCGGTACGGTGCCCTCCACACTTCCCCGGGCTGAAGTACTTCGGAATACTTTCATGCATGGCCAAATAAAAAGTGAAACGCGACATGCCATTCGATGCGTTGCTTGCGTACCACAGAAAGGCTGACAAGATCTCTCTCTCTCGTTGTTCCAACAACTATGGTACAGCAAACTACATCAAACTCGAACTTTATCTGTAGTTGGCTTGTGTTCTTTATCCAAGCAAATAGAAGCCAGAGATAATCAACGAATAGGGAAAAGGTTCCACCGAAACCATCACTTAATTGATCTAATCGTCTGATCGAACATCGTTTCCTTTTAAAGCATATTTTTGGACATCGGATAAAGCGGGGATCATGTCGTGAACGTTGAACGTTGCACGGTCGGTGCTCAGTGGTCTGGCAGTAGAGTATGGAGCAGTTCTTGTGCGATTATGCTATCCCGCCGTATTTAACCAGAAAGCAAGGTCGTCGACTTATGTGCCACATCAGGCAGGCCGGCGTGACGCCCATGCTTAGGGAACCATAACCATATTATGAATCGATATGTTTTCACTACATTTCTACGTAGCGATGCGTACACTGTCGTATTCGCATCGGCCGGTTTGGACGAGAAAACTCCATCCCACCTCCATTCAAGCCAGTTCACCAGTTTGCCAGTGGTGGTGTAGTTCATAATTCCAGTTCCAAAGTGTGTCTCCTCCGCTGGCCCCCTCCATCCTTGCCTTCGTTCAGCAAACACTATCCAATTTCTTTAAGCCACGAAGGTGGCACGCCATACTCCGATATGGACTTCCATCCATCCTTACCATGGGATCCCATTCGGAATGTTCGTCACGTCCTTCGGCGATGCCCGGCTGCGTCGTCTGGCCGTTGACAAACTTCCAACCCTTCGTTCGTTGGTTAACCGACCGTATATAGCTGTAATAATGAAGCGTTGGGGAACCGACCTCTAAACAAAAACCCCGGAGAAAGAGTAAAACCATCGGGTTATGATGCTCAAACCGAAAACAGAAGAATAGCCGGTACATGAAGTACACGAAGCAAAAAACAAAAAAGGTTTACAAAACTCAAAGAAAGAGACCCAACCAATCGAGAGGCACTATCGTTCGTGCATGGGCCAAGCTATGTGGAGATGGTGTGTTGTATGAATAATTTTATCGAACGCTTACCCAAGCGATTCGATTGCTGCGAGGGGTTTGCTGGATGCGTTTGCTTATCGGTTCATCTGCTCAGTTCGGGGTTTTCTATCGCTTGTATCGGGTTTCCCCTTTTCTTTTCCTATTCACAGTGCTTTAAAGTTTATGACCGTTGGATCGCATAAATCTGGGACATTTCGTTTCGTGGCATTACACGAAAAATTAATTAAATCGAACCCGTAACAGCTGACTTCTTACAAGAATTTATTATTATTAATCCTGAGAGCTTTACATCTTGCGTCTAGAACAATAGTACTTTGACATGTTCACATGCCAGCAGTTGCTCGTGCATTCTTCCTAGAAGAATCAAGCCGAAGAGATCTTAAACTGCACCAAAAAAAAAAGGGACACTGTGCAAACGGATCCCACCAAGGGAAGCTTAATGTAATTACATTAACGGACAGCAATCGGAAGCAAACTTCATTACTTGCTTTCGCATCCACCCGGTATGCCGGACGGTATGTTAGCATATTGAATCATCTTGTCATGCGAAGCAACTGTCCGTACACCGCCGCATCATTCTTCGCACATCCTATTCCCTGTTGCGTTCCGCGGTCCAATTCCGTCCACTCCAATTTTTCCGACACTCTCATTGAGATGCAAATCATATTCAAATGAATCAATACGCCCAGCATACCAGTGTGGATGCTGTCCTTTTCCAGAGTATCTAAGTACCGTACCATCGATACCGGCCCAAATCAATCGCTACACTCGTTCCCGAGCCGAAGCTAGAACGATGGAGGCATCGCACCACCTAGAGTAGAAAGAAAAATCGTTTCACTCTGTTATGGATGTCGATCGACGATTGACTGAAGCACCGAGACGGTGAAGTTCGTTAATTTTTTTTCCCTCCAAAAATATAATACGCATAAACACACGCAATAAGACCTTTCATTGGGTGCGTTTTCCGCAGCATTAGAGCGTACCGGGGAGGTGCCGATCAACGGGTATGAAGAGCGCAATAATATACAACAAAAAAATGAATAATAAAGACCAAACCCAAGCATTAGCATTCCTTAGTTTGCTTTGCACTTTCGTAACGAAGGTATAAACCCCAAAAATACTGCTCCACGTGTCCGCCATGCCCGGAAGGAAATCGCTTTTTCAGGGCCAGCAGCGAACAGGAAAATCAAAGTCAACTCCCGAAGCAACTTGTGTAGCATTTGCTCCATGCCAATCCATTTTCTTACACATACGCAGAAATCAAACCCGGAGGAAAATTGGTGTTTTGGTCTCCCGCAAACGCACACGGTACGCGTATTTTCGAGGGTGTTTTTTTTACGACAGTGAATACGGTAGCATGTTTGGAGCTGTTCCAGCCGATCGAAAACATTCGATGCTCATAAATATTCACACGAATATCTCTGCATCATCATACCTTTTTTTTTTTTTTGGTGGAGTGATGGCTATGAAGTCCGACCCGATTTATCCGTCTGGCGCGAGAACGGCTTTTACCGCTAGCCGAGGTATCAACAATATGCATACATAGAGAGCTTTAGGTTCCGCGAGGCTTTTCTCATTGATGATCAGTACATCCAAAAATTCCAATCACCAAACACAACACACATACGTTTTTACTTCATATTTTTAGGAATTTTGAAAATTATCTGCATAGAGACTTTGGACGTGCGGGACCTTGCTATTGCTGGGTCAACACTTTGCAAGGTTGGTACAATTGTAATATAGTCAATTTTTGTAGTGCCTATATTATTCACACTGGAAGAATTGAAATAAGGTAAAGAAAGAGGAAGAGTGATAATAAATCAAGGAAGAAAGCATGGAACATATTCGTCGGAGTTCTTGAGCTGTTATGTATCATATTGCCTCAGGATTGTTTTTTTGTGTTATGCTGACGACATTAAAAATTTTTATCCTATCTCCTCTCTTAATGATTGTTCCGTCCTTCAAAGCTTCCTTAATCGTTTTTCTATATGGTGTGATGTTAATCAGCTTGTTCTTAGTCCTAATAAATGTACTGTTATTTGTATTTGTATTTGTATTTGTTTATTCTAAATGTCCGCCACTATGGGTTTAACAATGTAATTTCTTATTAACTAAGGAAGGAGGAACTCCAATGGGATGGGGCAGAGATTAGGTAGTTACGAGGAGTTGTACAACAGAGATCGGAAGCGGGAAACAGGGAAATTGAAGTCAAACAGATGGTGTACGCGATTAAATGCATTGCATGCTCGCAACCAGGGATCATTCTGGCTATAGACCGTATGCCGAGAGGGAATAAAGATAGGAGGTCTATCACAAAGACGACGTGAAGGAACATATATGGGTAAAGAGGAAAGAAGAGAAGGTACGTCGAATTCAGAGGACAGGATACAGGGCGGCCCGGTGGTGATGCGACAGCGGCGCCGGTCTTCACACGGCAGGACCGGGGTTCAAGTCTCATCTGGGCCGTTCCCCCATAGTGAGGATTGACTAACCAACTATGCGGTATCAATTAGTCTAGTAAACCAGAAATGGCAGGCATGACCTTAAGAGGTCGTTAGGCCAAGAAAGAAGAAGATACAGGCAATGAAGTAGGACTGCGCTTTCGAATGACGGGAACTGATTTCAGTCAGACCTAGCATTCGGCAGCTGAGGGAATAAGAGGGCACAGGAGCAGAGTATCCATGAAGAAATCTACGCACCACAAGGCGCGTGAACCTCCTCTGTATCCTCTCTATTCTCTGCATAGCGGTCACTCCAGATGGGGTCCAGACAACGCTAGCATAGTCCAAGACGGAACGAACCCAGCAGCAATATAATGCCTTCAAGCAGAGGGGAATCTCGTTCACTCGTTCTCGTTCCCCAATCCTTTATCCCTACACCATCGAGCCGGCTGTGGGATCCATTCCTACCACGACAACTGCGCCATCAAACTTCCTAACCATACATCTATCTTTTCAGCCGAAGCAATAGCCATCCGACTTGCCGCAGAAGAAGGACTTCGGACCGACATTCCGAACGTCATCTTCACCGACAGTGCCAGTGTTCTGACCACCCTCGAACACGGCCTCTCCAAAGACCCCCACATCCAGCTCCTTGACGACATCCCATCATCACCTGCAATAACCCTCTGTTGGATTCCGGGTCATTCCGGAATCGACGGAAATGAGAAAGCCGATCGACTGGCCAACGAGGGTCGGCTCCGTCCAGCCGAACCACACAGCGCTCTTTCACGCCGAGACACCATCCGCTTCACTAACGCAATAGTCGCTCAACACTGGAACACCACTTGGCACAACCTAGACCTCTCTACAAAACTCCGCTCCATCAAGCACAACACAGCACCTTGGGATGATCCCGATTCCAGCCACATCCAACGAGTCCTTTCCCGCCTTCGCATCGCCCACACCCGCCTGACACACTCCTACCTTCTCGATAGATCAAGTCCACCACTTTGCAGCTTCTGTGGCGTTGACATTACGGTCCGTCACATCCTCACCGATTGCCATGGATACACTACACACCGAACCACC
Source organism: Anopheles maculatus (assembly GCA_002091835.1). Lineage (NCBI taxonomy): Eukaryota > Metazoa > Arthropoda > Insecta > Diptera > Culicidae > Anopheles > Anopheles maculatus. The sequence goes on from KZ062621.1 coordinate 17,525, forward strand.
TGCTATCTTGATACCGACTAAGTCATCATACTATCACCCGACAAACAACAGCAGAACCGCCTCATCCGATTTTTACGCATCAGCTACCTGTACCGAGAAATTTAAATTCAACGCACAATAGTTTTACCAATATAAGAATTACATGTAATAGATTAGCCACACTCGCAATAGCTATACCACACATGTAACAATAGACAGAAAAGAGGCGAATGAGGTCTCTAAAGCGGTGGCTAGACTAAACTTGAGGCAAGCGCGATCTATTTTTTTTTTATGAGCGAACTGTCAAATTTCGCGCTCCTGACTTCGCGCTTCGATCCTGCATTGCAGGAAAAATGACGCGTTCGCGCATTGATCGCGCTTGCCTCAACTTTAGTCTAGCCACCGCTTAAGACCCAAAGCCTCTATAAATAAATGAAAAAAAAAAAAAAACCTACACCATCGACCAGATCTCTGTCAACCGCGAGTATCTGTTGTTAGGGACCTCGGTGTTTGGCTGGATGCTGGTCTTACCTTTACCAGTCACATCGACTCCCTGGTCACCAGAGCTCGGAGAACGCTTGGAGTATTGAAGCGTGTTGCCTACGATTTTACTGATCACCAATGCCTTAAGGTATTATTCTGCTCACTGGTCAGGTCGCTGTTGGAATACTGCTCGGTGATTTGGTCGCCGTCGGCGAGGATTCACATAGACCGGATCGAGAGAGTTCAGCGATCCTTCACGAGGTTTGCTGTCCGCAAGATCTATGGGTCCCACCATTCGGCACCATTCCCTTGAAACTCGCCGAACCACTGCCCAATCCTCCTTCGTTGCCTCCCTCCTTCTCCTCTGTGTTGATGCCCCATCGTTGCTGTCTATTACTCCTTTCTATGTACATTCCCTTCGCAATCGTCCCCCGCTATATGTCCCTGCACGCCGCACGGCAATTTGTCCTTTGTTGTGTGCGATGCGTGCGTTTAACTCCTCATCCCACCTGTTCGACTATAACCTCTCCTTATCATCTTTTCGTTCCCGCCTACATTCCTCTCCCTAGGTCCTGTTCCTTGATAAGTTGGCCTATTAACTAAGGTTAGGGTTAGTTTTAGTCTTAAGTTTATTGTATAGTACTAAGGCAAACAATTTAATACACGAAATTGAAATTGAATTGAATCGAAAATATTTAGAATCGTTTAACTCCAATAATGGCACATTCTGGCTGGTATTAAATGGAGTTCTGTGTGTTATGTAAAGGTCTATCATCAATATCATTCGATAATTTTTCAATATCGTGCATGTCATTTACATTTGTGTCATCACAATTACAATACAGCTTTTATTAATTACTCCTTGGAACGCTCCTACCCCATTAACATCACCACAAACAGTCACGACAAACTGCGGACAAAGTAGCTGGAATCGTGCAACTTCCACTAAAACACCGATCTTCCTTCGTTCGTCGGCTTTTCGTTCGCTAGCTACAAACATTCTGCTATTCAATCGGAACCACACTAACTCAGTCTCGTGTTGGCAACATGTTCGTGATTCATATTTGACCGGTGCTGTACTGCAGAAGAGTAACAAAAAACACACCCAAACTGCATCGAGCTGCACCACGACAGCAGGACTTCCCTGGTTGTGCCGTGTCCACCGGCGGAAAACGTTCAACGAGCTGCGGCCCAACCCATCCCATCATTCGGCCCCATCCACATCCTAATCGTATCAGGCTCGTGGGAAACTGGGTTCCCTTTGGGTTGCACTCCAATCTCCGTGCCATTATGTTCCCATCGAAACGCGAACAACGTGCGGCGGAGAGTGTTGATCCGGCAACATCAGCACAACGGTGGTTGAAAAGGTCGATGCCGAGTGCCGGTCCTGGCCGGTAGGGATTGGATCAACAGCACACAAAAAAAGAGGCAGAACCCTAGAAAAAGATGCTTTATTGATTACCTTCCGTCGGTGACATTTAACCACCATCAGAGCGTGCCAAACCTTTTTTTTTTGGGATGGGGGAGTATAACTGCGGGTAACACCCACACGGAGTTTTATCGGTAGTTAGTTTGTTTTATGCACACGTACACGTCCTCAGCAGTTTTCCATCGAATCGCTTTTTGGGTCCGTGATTGTTCGGCAGGGAATTTTGAACGGTGCTGTTCCATACGAGCTCATGCCGAACCACATGCCAACACACACCAAAGGGATAGAATTAATGGGCTAGATGGCTCCGGGCGGTTTGCAAGACTGGAGACTGCATCATTTACTGAACAGAAGCTTGGAAAAATTCAGTGTATCAAAAGGGGTAAGAACTCGTGACATGATTTATCAGCTCTGTGTTTACGGAGCGGTCATGCTTTTTTGGCTTTCTGATTTCAAAAGCCGTGAACAACCGAATCTGTCGTGCAACATTGTTACCTTCTTTAGTGCAGTTCTAACAAATCAATTCAATTATGCAAAGCTTCACGTAGTTGAAAGATTGATATTTTAGAACATATAAATGTGCACTTTATTGCAGATGCCTCAACTTCTCCAGTACACTCATTCATAGTACAGTCAAAAGCCTTAAATTTGTTTAGTAATGATTACTCTTTAACTAAAACGCCTTTTTACGAATATATAACCGTGAAAACTATCGACAATTAATAAAATAACTTCAACACTCAGCACAACTCTTCTTCTTTCTTGGCCTAACGACCTCTAAGGTCATGCCTGCCATTTCTGGCTTACTAGACTAATTGATACCGCATAGTTGGTTAGTCAATCCTCACTATGGGGGAACGACCCAGATGAGACTTGAACCCCGGTCCTGCCGTGTGAAGACCGGCGCCGCTGTCGCATCCCCACCGGGCCGCCTTACACTCAGCACAAATGTATGTGTTTTTGACAACAAAAATACTCCCTTCTGCAACACGGATTGTGTGACATCATTTTAAGTTAATCTATTGCACCCGACCGTCATCCATTTTGCATCGAAAGCGCTTTCAAACACATGATGCCATTTATTAGTCCCAATCGTTCACTACAAAATAAAACCAAACCCCCCGAAATACGCTACGTTGACAAATGGGGAAGCAAAGAAAATGAAGTTGTCTGGATGTGGGTAAGCATTCCTGCACGCTTTCCCTTTTTTGCTTGTCTCTCCTCTGATGACAGTTTTACGAGCAAAACAGATTAGATTGAGCAAACGTGATGATCATTATTGGTGACCTATTGAAGTAAGCGATGGCGGATGGGTGGCCGCCGCCCGTACGAACTGCGACCAAATTATTCCCGGTAGGTTTGACAAATGCTTCGCTTTACCTCCGTTAGTGGGTTGCGTGCGTATTGTCAGTAAGGAATGGGATGCGTTCAAAGCTTAAGCAAATCTTCCGAAAGCAAATCCCCCAGGCTTTTGCCGAGTTTGACAATTATTACATCAACAGCGTTACGTCTTCTCCTCTTTTTTTCCCCTCTCTTTTCGGTGGGCCAATCTAGCAACCAAATTAGGTTAGTGTAAAAATGCTGACTATCATAAAGCAAATTGAAACCTGGGCATTGTTGAGCTGGTCGGAAAACTGGTGCTCCAAATCCCAGTGTTGCTTCACGCCGATCAGCGTCATCTTGCGGTGCCCGAAAATCATTACTGGTCTGTGACGTTCATCACCGGTCCGGGCTGTCGTTTGATGTAATGCGGTGTGAATGAATCTCTCTTGCTTCCCGCCGCAAGCCGCAAGTGACAATGCGTTTAGGGTGTCAACAGCTTTCCGGCCATTTCCCACCCGGCGCAATGCAAACAGTGTAGTGGAGCATGAAGGCAGAAGCAAACATTCCCTTACCTTTGTTTAAATCGCCGGCAACGGGCGTCCTCCCGTTCGGTGCTTAATTTTGCGATACGGTTCCAGACACACCGAGCAGCTGACCACGGTCGACGGTTCTACGGTCGTAGTCGGCTTACCGCAGACGGATCGAAAGCGATTGTTGCAGCTGCTGCACGTTGCTTGTTGCGCTGATAACCTTTCGCTGCACCCAATCCCAAGTGACACTGCACCGGTAACAGCCCGACGAAGGGAACTGCATTATATTTTCATCAAACACTCGCGCGCGCACACGTTCACATACCAGCACACACACACACAAACACACGCTAATGGGACACTGAATCGACGCTATGTGGCCAAAATGATGATGGTCGTGGTGATGAAAAGTGAAGCAACCGTAGCGGGAGGAAGAAAAAACCCGCCCACCCGCAACACCGGCCCCAGGGGGTGCAAAAACGGTTCACGCGTTTGGCGTGAGAACCGTGGAGGGAAATTAATTTCAACCTCACAAAATCTACCTTTTTATGCCGCACTTACGTAATGCACTTGAATCACCCACACACATACACTCACTTTACACGGGGAACACTTTGAAAATCATGCACTCTTATTGGGTCGACTATTTTTTTCTTTAATGTTGCACTTACTTTTTGCACTTAATTATTCCCGTAGGCCACCTTCTTTGCAGTATACACACACATAAACTTTGGCACAAAACCAAACACTCATTGAAACTTGCTCGCTGCGGAAAACAGTAGTACTAAAATTCTGGAATTAAAAGAAAAATCAAATTAAGTTCTCTTGCGCTTAATATAAACAAACATTCCGTTTAGAGAAAGGCGGGTGTGAAATGCATTTTAAAGATGATTTATGCTAACTGTACTAAGGTATTGCTAGCGTTACTATGCCAACATTAAAATGGTGAAATAATTTACGCAGTGTCGTGTTGGTGTCCTGCAGACAATCGGTGGTATCTGCCCTTGGAAGTGCTAAACTTTATGAATATTCAAATTTAATTTTTATTTTCTGTTTGTAACGTATGCCAGTGGTATTCATACACAGCATGAGCGTCATCATGATTTTGGGGGTTCAGTAATTGTGTCTGCGCGTAAACGAACGTTCGCCAAACCGGATATAATTCTTAGACGCCGAAACGAATGTCATTGGAAGCTATTAATGGAAATTTCGATGTTTTCTATTATTTTTTAAGCAAACCATATAGAAGAATGCTCATCATCCTAGAGATGAGAAAACTCATTCTTTTCAGTGATTTAAATCAGAGTAAAAGATTAACTCAGGTTAATTAACTTTGGTGATGTTAAGACAATATCACCAAAGAAAATCTACTAAAAAATTGGCAACTCCAATCAGGAAAAACAATCAAACAAATAATAGAGCACATTAAGGATAACAAAAATAGAATTATAAAATAGAGAGAATCCCAAAGTCCTTAAACAGTCTTATTTAAATAGGTATCCAGTAATTCCATGTAACTTATTTATTTATGTTGTTAGTTATTTACTTACTTAATTTATTTGTTTATTTATTTATTATGCATTACTCATAACTAGGAACAATAATAGAAAAAAAGTAAATCAAACCAAAGAACTACAATAGAAACATAAAAATCCTATCTCTACCAAGTGAAGAGAATAGGAGAAAAAAAAGAAGGTACAAATGAAAAAAGAAAAAAAAAGTAAATACCAAGTAAGTAGGATATAGGACAACCTTGGTACAAAAACTAGAGAAAGACAGGTACAAACTCAAAAATGAACATCTTGTAAGTATTTAAGAACAAATACTATACAAAGAATATGATAAGAGTAGATGCCATTTACAACAAACAATAATGTTCAAAACACAAAAAACAATAGCCCCACATAAATAATTAATAATAAAAAAAGACAATCAAAGTCCAAAAAAACAAAAAAAAAACTTATAAGCTACCTTACACACGAACTTAGAAAAGACAAGACAACTGGACACAGAACATAAACAGAGACATAAACGACATGACAACAAAGAACTCAGAAAAACAAGAGAAATGGACAATTTGTCCCCTCCTTTACCATTGTGTAGTACGTCTCTGATTATGGCCCTAACCAGAGCCATAGGAGGATACAACCTGCACACAAAAGAAGAAGAACGAGGAGAAGATTAACTATAACGATTTAAATCTTTAACACACTCTTTAAAGATTCATTAAAAAATTATGTTCTAAACAAAATTAAAAACCTGTTTATAATCACTCTCTGTGTTTATACTCACTCACTCACTCACTCACTCACTTACTCACTCACTCACTCTCTGTTCCGACTTCTAACTCACTCTTTTCGGTTTTAACTCACTCTTTTCATATAATAATTACTCTTTTCGGTTTCAACTCACTCTTTTCGGTTTTACTCACTCTTTTCGTATTGGAAAAGAGGAATTATAATATGAAAAGAGTGAGTTAAAACCGAAAAGAGTAATTATAATGTGAAAAGAGTGCATGAGTGAGTATAAACCGAAAAGAATGAGTTGGAAGACGGCACAGAAAGTGAGTGAGTAAGTATAAAGAGTGAGTAAGTATAAAGAGTGAGTAAGTGAAAAGAGTAGAATAAACTTTTCGTGCGTATTTGAAACCATACTTTCATTTGCATTATTTAACTCACTCACTCACTCTTACTCAGTGTACACATCTCTACATCATCCACACGCTGCATGCTATTTATGGTGATAATATTTCTCACCAGCAGGCGAAGCAAAAAAAAAGATAAGGCACCCGCGAACGGGGAAATAATACAAAACGGAAAACGTGGGACTCTCCGTCCGTCGAGCACACACATTTCCACCAGGCATGACGTAAGTGATGATACTGCCAAGTAAAGTGTTTTGGCGCTTGTCCGTTCTTTTGCACTCAAACCGTGACAATTGCATAAAAATTTTCATTGGGCTTTTCCCATTGTTTTTGCCTTTCATTATTACCCGCTCTTTTTCTCTCGATTGCACCGTCCAGATTCAGCCCGTTTTTGTTCAGCGCAAACATCTGTCAGTTCGGGATTGGTCAGCGAGCTTTTTTGTTTGCTGGGCGAGAACATTTTTAAACTGGCCTGGCTCCATCATGACAAAAGAATCTGAGCCGCACCAGCAAAAAATGGAACACAATCACCACATCACCTATCATCATAACACGGACGTTCTTTATGGTACTTTTGGGTGAACTTTTCAACTGGTTCTATTGTTTTGTCTTAACTTTTTCTATTGTTACAACTACTGGAAAGCGATTTCATTTTCACAATTTTCACTTTCGGATTCAGAACAGCAATCTGACATTTGAGCCTTTTGACAACTATAGCCTTTTTTTCTTCCCAAAACATCCGTTTCTTTTTCCACTACGTTTAGTATAGCTTTTAGTTTGTGACGTCAGCAAGCAGTACAAGACATTAGCGTTGGACTAATCTCACACATTTGTGTAGAACACGAAAATAAAAATTAAATGAGAAAAAAAAGTACCATAAATTAAATTTATTAGCTAGATTTTATCTACGCCACAAAGGTTCTTGGCCTACCGGATCTAAAGATTAGTTCGTAACTCGCAGGATTTTTCAGAAGCCTTTTTTTGTTCTTGTTTGTCCAAAAATACACTTTCACAGTGTTGGCAAAAGTTTTAAATCACTTCGGGCACTCAGCGATCGGTAGGAGGTTCGCGCCGATGCAAAGATGATGAAGGTAAGGTGTCGGCGTTGATGGCGGTAATCGAATATTTGTCCGAAAACATTACGCCAAACCCAGAACGCCACTTGGTTTATTATCGTGCCCTTCGTTTTTTTTGTTTTGTTTTCGCTCACTTTGCTTCTCATGCTTGTTACAAAAGAAAGTGAGGAAGATTTGTTTCTATTTTGTTATCCAACCTTTCGTCACGAGTAGCGACCGCTAATATGGATGCCAGGCCAAGAAAACGGCATAACTCCCCCGCGGATTACCGGGTTCCAGTTTCAGGAGATTTAGGGGCGGGAGTTTGTTTGATGGTAAAAGTTTAATTTGATATACACACTGTTTTTGTTTGCTTGTGTTGTTTTATTTTTTGTAGTAACAAACAAAGCACAATAACGAGAGCATCCCAGCATAAGGATGACATTGTAACAAGCGTACAGTCGGAGGTAGTGTGTGTGTGTGCGTAAGATGAGGATCAACTTTTCCTTTCTTGCTGAAATGGTTTCGATGTTATTTGATTAGTATCAAATTGTGGCCGTCCGTTCCTTGTAAAACTAGAGCGACATTCCATGACCGGAATGCAATTTATGAAGCACCGCCGATTGTTGTTCCCTGTTTTTTCAATAAATAAATTTACGCCTTCTGCCGAAAGTAAGAAGATTTACCAATTTTCCTACATTTGCTTTAGCTACGCAAACCAGCAGTAAAGTAGACATACATTAACGACTGTCTGTGATAACGATCGCCTGGGTCGTAAACCGTAGTCAACAAATCCTACCCGGTTGATCGTAAAACTTGTCACCTTTTCGGTTAAAATATAAATGGCATTTGTCAACAGCAAACCATCGAAAGCGTTGGCAAAAATTCCGGCCCCGAAAGCATAATACAAAACCGACCTAAAGCAACAGCAAAAAATGCTGAATAGACCCACCACCTCTCTACCCACTGCAACGTACCAACAACTTGTAAAAAAAAAGTAAGAAAAATGCCATTCCACCTGGATGCTAATTGTGAAATAACATTTCCAAACACACGGTTCACAGTCAAGGTTACCACCAACCGTTTGTTCGGCTTGTGCTAAGACTGCTGCTGCTGGCGCGCGGAACGGATGACGAGCAACGACGACGACGAAAATTCCCATCCAAAAAGCAACACAAACATCAAAGGATCGGTTTTAGGACAGTATTTTCCGGCTCGTTTTACGTTCCCTTGACGGACTGGGGGGCCTGTACCATCTTCAAGACTTCATGGTTTTCCTTTTTCTTTTATGGCATGCGGCCGAAGAAAATGTTTTCCCAAAACCCCACTGCTAACCAGTGGTAAGTCTGTGTAATACCATTTAGAGCACCGGCATGATGGCCTTTTTGCTGGAAGCTCGGGACGACCCCTTCTCGAAAGCTTGCCACAGCTGTTGCTGTTTTTGCTGCACTAGTCGATATCGTTCGATAGAACGTGTGCAATATATTTATTTAAATATTCAAACCCGTTCGGCTGTTTGCAAATGATATTAACAAGAGTACTCGAATAGTAATTCGAGCTAAATGCGGTAATTGAAATCTACTCTGTTGAATACGTATGTGAAAAGTATGCAATACCTGTGTATTGTACCCAAGATACCCATTCTTACGCTCTGTACGCGACAACAATCACACCTGGTTGAGCTTTTCCGTATGCTATTAGTTCGCTACTACGGCGACCATGTTCTTGCGCATCTTGCGTTGAAGTTGAGCAAACATTTAATATTCCACGAAAACTGTCTGCTCCTACCGGCACAAACAAAATCAATCGAGCGCAAAATTACATCGAAGCCTTCCCAAAGCAGCCCCCGGACTTCCGTTTTGGGCTTTTGTTTTGCAAGAATATATATATATATAGGTAAAAGGAAAAAGAATGTAAACGATCTAGCCGCCATTGCTTCATGAAGCGCAACGCCGGGGGACGCTTCAAAAGCTTTAACGCGGCTGTTCGCACGGATGTTACCCATTCAAAATAGCACCCCCTCTCCAATATGGCTACATGCGTCCAAACGACCGGTAAAACATAAGCCCAGTTAAGCTGATGAAGCTGTTCTTCTTAACACAGCTGGCGATTGTTTTCTTCGGGCGGAACTTTTCAATAAGTATAAACACTTTGCTCTCCCTGTGCAACGAAGTCCTTACAGGCCCTTCCCATTAACGGGAAGGCTTGAATGCAGGACACCCCAATAACCATTTTGGCGGGTAGAATACGTCATACTATCAACGCACCATTTCGCAGCTTTTCGAGCACTAGAAATTGTTGTGTGTAAGTCAATCGTAGTGCTACGGGGAAGGTCACATACAGGCACTCAGGACGCACAAACCCGATTCGTTGGGATGCCTATCACCCAGTTAATGGTTTGTAAAGCAACTGCCGGGCTTTTTTTTGCACTCAGCTTCATCGCACGCAGCTACTATAATCGTTAACGTTAACCGAGGTTTTTGGCGGCAACCAGAACGAAGAACTTCACATCTCAAAACGAGCGCTTTATCGAACATCGTTAGTGCTAATTGACGCATTATTTGTTGGTGGTACCGTTTTGAGCAGAAAACAGGGGAAACCTTTCCTTGCAACAACTTTACTCCATTTAGCGTCGGTGATGGAAGTTGTTGCTAGGGGCATAGTTGTCTTGTACGCATTTTAGTTTTGCCTATTTGCTGGGCAATTTGCATCTTTGGTACGTACTTAGGACGAGTGTAATTGTGAGAATTATTTTTTCTACAACGTTACTATATTCAAACTTGTTGAATATGTCGCCACGAGTAACTTTTGCCAATATCTTAAACGTTTTATTTTTCACTTTTCGGTCGGGCAGAGTTTCTCCTTTAGTTTGCAGACTTCGAATGCCCGAATCCTAAATACTATCCGCTATTTATACTAAAATTTCCCTAATCTAATCCTAGCTTAATTTATTTACTTTCTATTTATCTTTACTTCTATCTTATGCTTATGGCACGAAGCGGTTTTACTCCCATGATCGCGATATGCCGCAACGCGGAGGGAGATATCCTGTCGGACGAGCGAGAGGTGATCGATAGGTGGAAGTGCTACTTCAAAAGACACCTGAACGGAGCGGATACAGGAGAGTACGGACCAGGCGCAGAAAGCAGAGGAGAACAACACTACAACGGCCAGCATGTTAATGACGAAGTGCCCCCGCCATCCTTGGATGAAGTCATCAGTGCTATCAGACAGCTGAAATGCAACAAATCAGCTGGCAGTGATGGGCTGGTGGCTGAACTATTCAAGATGGGCCCGGAGAGGCTTGTCGCGATCATGCATCGGCTGATTGTCAGGATATGGCACCAGGAAGAACTACCGGACGACTGGAAACTGGGTGTTATTCACAGGAGTTCTGCTACCTTGGCACGATCGTAACTTCGGATAACAACGTAAGCAGCGAAATCCGAAGGCGCATTGTTCAGGGGAATCGTGCCTACTACGGACTCCACAAACTCCGTAGCCGGACTCCATGCGCCATATATCGCACACTGATACGGCCGGTAGTCCTCTACGGGCACGAGTCCTGGACTATGCTGGCAGAGGACGCCAATGCACTCGCCATTTTCGAACGGCGGGTGCTACGGACTATCTTTGGCGGTGTGTGCGAGCAGGGCGTGTGGAGAAGGAGAATGAACCACGAGCTAGCTGAGCTGTTTGACGATGCAGACATCCTGACGGTCGTCAAAGCCGGAAGGATACGCTGGTTGGGTCTCGTGATGAGGATGCCGGACTCATGCCCTGCCAGGAAAGTGCTCGTCAGCGACCCGTTCGGCGTCAGACCTGAGGGATATCGGATGCAGTCGGGGATGGAGGAGTGCAGCCATGGACCGAGTTTCCTGGAAACGGATTGGACACCAGGTCATGTCTATTAGACGTGCTCCCTAGGAGCAGGCCACGAAAGAAGAAGAAGAGTTATGCTGAATATTCTTATGCTAGCTATTCTATCCCGGCGGCCCGGTGGTGTATCCGATAGCGGCGCCGGTCTTCACACGGCAGGACCGGGGTTCGAATCCCGGCGGACCGCTTCCCCGTACGCAGGACTGACTATCCAGCTACGGGTATAAATAAGTCACAGAAAGCTAGCAATTGCTAGTAGGCCAAGACCTACAGAGGTTGTAGTGCCAGAGAAGAAGAAGAAGAGCTATTCTATCCCTATCTTTTATCATCTATCTTATTCTAACCTACAGTTTATGCCATCCACCAATCGCAATCATCCTTATCTACCTATAATCATTCTATAATGAATTATGGAATGATGTGCTTGCCGTTGCCTATGTGCAGGCGCCACACCAATTTTTGCAACGAAATTTTGGTGTTATGGGCATTTTCTTAACAGACCAAACCAACAATCCAGACCAAAACCATGTAATTCTTCCATTAGAAAACTTCCGGCGCACGTCTTAGTTGTTAATTGTATTTTCTCGTTAAAAAAACTAAAAAACATCAGCAAAAGTGAACCACGTGCTGCGCAATGAAAATAATGACTATAAAACATCGTCCAAAGTATTATTAACAACTGGAACTATACAACACATAAAGCAAAAAAACAACACATAAACAGCATCCACTGGTGATGATCAAAAAGATTATGCAAAAAAAGCTTCTTCTGCGATGAAAAATCTCATTAGTCCAACGAATGGAAAACCACGACGTACAGAGGCTGTCCAGCTTCCCGTCCAGGTTCCTGTTCGCTAGCTACCAAGCCACCGCTAAATCCTGTTTTAAGTTTTTCACAACTTTTGGTTTCTTTTTTTTGCCATGGCTCTAGAGCAACACTTATGGCCGGTTATACTCTGTCGTCCTGCCCTGTATGGACCTGCACTATATACTCTGCTCGCTGCTCTCCACTGTACAAATACAACATTCTGGAATTGCAAGAAATAATTTGCAGGAACCGTGTTTGACTCCAAGGGTAAATATAGTTGCCGTTTCGGTTTTTTTTTTTTACGCCCAGTCCTACTTTTCCAGACACACCAACAACCTACATTACCGAACACCCCCATCGCAAAAGGAAACGCGCTAAAGCAAAGGTTTAGTGGGGTGAACATTGTTTGACCGCTGACCGCAAACAGGTCGGTGACCGTCTCGAACCTGAGAGGTCAGAAAATTGCCGTTGTTCTGGATAGTTTTTTTTTTTATTTTAGTGTTCCCGTCGGTAACGGCTGTGAAGGGGGGGGGGCGCTGAGCAGTTGTGGTGTTTCCTTTCCTTTGCTTTGTGTACTGACGAAGCTATTATTCTGTTGTATTAAAGTTTGCTGGTTAGATCACACTTGCTTTATATCTCATCTCGGAGAGCTTCTAGCTTCGCATCATTTACTGACAGCCTTCAAAAATACTAAATCTTTAAATGCGTCCCACGAGTTAAATCAAATTCTTTTTCAAGCGTCGTCGAACAGATCACCACTGTGCATCGTAGTAAATGTATAGCCCACACACAAGCCATGACCATGTTTTTCGCCAAACCTTACAAATTACTATTCAAACACGCTTCCGGCAATCCAGGATGATGGTATGGTCTACGTGTTACGTTTGAGATTCGAGCAAGGGTGAAGCATCAAACATCCAACTTCCGTCCCCCCCACCTACATGTACGCACAACCAGCAAACGGTACCCACACAACCACATCTTAAGCTTACGCCGTCCGAGTGTACCAACGACACTAACGCACCCACGGCAATCGGCAAATCGTTGCCACGCGACAGAACGCCTCACCGGGATGACATCATTTTTGACGCAACGTAGTCATCCGGAGGTACGGTTGTTTAGTTAGCTAAAACACAGGGTAGAGTTTACAATCGAAGAAACAAACCACGGGACCAAACATCAAGTTCGTGCTAAGCGCACCAAAAATATCCGCACCAACAGTCGTCCCACTATTCGACCACGCGGAGGGTGATCGATCTTCAGGCCAACTCGAAATGTGCTGGCGCCACACTAACGTCCACCTCCTTGATGGCCAGCGTCTCCGTTTTCCGTATTGTGCAACAGAGCTGATACGCTGTATGCCAAATGATGTTTCAATATTCATCCGCTTGTGCCATTCATAAAACGGACCGGGGGAGAAGAAAATATCGACCTGGTTCTGGGACAGAGGTTGGTTTGCCGCAGGATACATATGGATACAGTAGACGGATCGTCATCTTGCAAACCAGTAAGAAACTAGCTACAAACCAGTCACACTATGAATGTGAAATCAGATGTGACCTACTTACTGCACAGACCGACAGTAAATGGAATAGATTTGAAACGAAATCCGATGCACTGGAATAGTGGCATTTTTTTATCAACGTCGGACACAAAAATGTCGTCCAAACTTTGTGAATTATTTCCACATTTTATAGAACATGCAGTGCGTAAAATGACTGGTCAGTTATTAAGCCGATTCTCACCACCATACAGTACTATCATCTGAAGAGATCGATATTAGTGCGTAGAGTAGTGAATGCTCCCGTCTATACGCATAGTACTTGCTCCCGAAAAGTTGGACGCTGGGACATCACCGCGAACGATGGCTTCATCGGTAAGTTTACATCATTTGTCACCGCAGTGGTGCGGTGCTTCACAGGCAAACGCTTCAGGAAGCAGTATAATGGGTGGCCACGGGATACCATGCAATGCCGCGTGCGCCGTCTGGTGTCATAATAAATGATGGCCACTGCTGATTCGATCGCGTGACAGCTGCGCCAATGTGGGAACGATACACACACACACACACACGACACCCAGCACTGTTGGCGCATCGCACCAAGAGATCGTCCCACCGTTTTCCCTGACAGACATTCGCACCCCTTACTCAGCCACTAGGCGAAGTAGCCGAGTTGGTTTTGTTTGGGTTCGGCACGAAACCACCAACACACGCGGTGCAGGAAGGGAAAAAACCACCCTTGCGACTGTGAATGATGGAGATTTATTCCTCTCAATACCATTTTCGGTAAAACGGGGATTCGTTTTCCCTCACGCAAAGGACCAAACCACACGTCTGCACGGCAAGAACGAATCATCATGGCTTCAATCGGTTTGGTGCTGCGCGAAGCACAATTTTCATTGCAGTAATTCCTACACCTCCAAACTGCAACGGAGGTGCGGCGTTTTTGGCTTAATTTGGTATCCGCCAAGGCCCCGATTCGGTAGATCACAATACCGCACTCGATTTGCATGAGATGCCGTATAGGGCTTGGTTTGGTTTATTTTCTTATTCGCCTGTTAAGGGATGTTTGGTGGCGAATGTCTGCCAATACCGGTTGATCGGATAATCAACTCTAAATAGACTGAAAGCTGTACAGAATTTATAACTTATAAAATTAAATTAACAATCAATACAATTGACACTTAATGAAAGGATATTAAACCCAACCAAAAGGAAGGAACTCTACTCATTTTGAGAAAAACAACAAAGCAGCTGTCAATGTGTCATCTCAAGGGGTCATTTATTGTACTTGACAAGACCATAATACACAGCGCCAAGCCTAAGCTAGTGGACGACGATTGGGGCTGTGGGATGTACGGTCACCATTGTATCGCCGTATGACCTAAATTGTGTAAACTGTAATCGTCGCTTATTCTCATCTAAATCTGTCATCATCGTGAACACACTGCGTCCATAACAGTTCCCCAATGAGCAAGATGTACGGGCAGTCACGCAACTTAATTTATTGTTGGGTTCAAATTTTTAAAACATTAACTCTAAATAGCCAGTTGGGAAAGATCTCGTAATGCATTTTTATGAGAGTTTAACACAGATTAATAAACTGTTAGGAAAATAATCTCTTTTTCCCTTCAGCATCTTGAACTGTTCTGACGGTTGATGTCTAACCTACGGTCACAAACTAATCATTTTGTTTCTCATCTCAAGACATTTTTAAAACGTTGTGTTTTAGTTTTTGTTTCGTTTGCAGTTCCTCTGTGTGATATGTAAATACTTTTCCACTACTGTTTACAGTGCGCCGGCGGGTCATTTAATCCGACGAATGTACAACCGTAGAACACACCACAAACCTCGACCCGGGCACACACACAAACCAACACTAAATGGTGTTTGTCTACCAGGGCAGGAGGCAGGGCATTTCCAGCAGCCATTGTCAATTTGGTCCTGGTTCGTGCAACTGACTTCCTGACCATCGGACTACACGCCGTAAAGGCGTACCATGTCAGATGTCCCCCTAGATTCGAGCCACACACAAATCTAATTGAAAACCCGTAACCACTTCTGCTTGGAATCGCTTGGGCGTCCAATCAGTTCCCGCCATAGCATACACAACCGAAATCCAAAGCGGAGTCCATCGCTCCCCGCAATAGAGCCGCAATAGCTGAGCGTGCCAACAACGTGACGGAATTTCGCCATAAAGCCGGCATTTCGCGCTACCAACCAATGTTGCCGTGCGACTGACAGGCCTGGGATACATTTTGGACGGAATCGTTTCATTTGCGTTTGCGAAACTGCGCCAGAACAATTTGCCACGGTCAAAGATATATTACACTATGCCGCTGACGCTTCTTCGTTTCGTTCGTGAGCGATAGATATGCGCCCAAGATCCCGTGTGCGCTTGACGTTTGTGGGCAGAAATTTGATTCGCACACCAGCAATTACAGCCCCGACTCCCGGGTAATGAGTCATTTGAACATGCAGAAGCCGGGGTGGGCGGCTGTGAATGACAACAAATTACGGTAAATCATTATGCTTTATGCGCCGTGGTGTGCGAGTAAGTGTGCTTGTATGGGACAGTAGGAGTAGCTTCGAATCAAAACGATACGACGACATGCATCGAATTTCATGTGATATTTCTGTTCTATTCCATTACATTTTTTTTTTCTCTCGACTATAATCATACAACCAGACATCTCGTTTAATGAACAAATGTCCCAAACAATCAAAAACCTATCGCCAAAGCCTCGTCCACGGCATATCGAACTATTTTCCCTTCCAGCTGCACAGAATCATCGCTTATGGATCAGTTCAGAAATTAATTTGCAACCCCATCATCCCGTGACAATGTTTACGAAGCGTGTTACCAAACATCCACACTAAAATAGATCGAGCGCGAATGAGCAAACAAAAATAAACATCAAAATGCATTCCACGTTCCAAGGGGTCGTCTCTATATCCCTAACACATCAGTGCGATACGCTATCACACTGGTCGCTATATATGGGTTGGGGATATTTTTATCCCCTAACATATCGATCATCCACAGACACAACAGATCGGAAAACTCAATTACATGCTCCTCAATCCTGACGGTTCGTTTACAACGGCACCGCAGGCCGTTAGAAGTACCTCCAGTAGGATAGAGACATTTTACCGCTACGACCCATGATGATGACCAGCGGATTATAAATGATTAGTACCTAGGAGATAGCGAGAGGAAATAGGGCCGGTCTCACATCGATATCGACCAAAGAAAAAAAAATGTATATAAATTTAAAAACGGAGCAGCACAACTTCTAGTCACAAATCAATTTAGTGCCAGTGCCAAACAGAGCCGTAAGGTGACCGCTTTTTCTACGTAAAAGCCTCCCATCACGCATCCATCCGCACAAGATGTGCGGCCACTGTTACGCCGAAAGCGTATGGAAGTTTTGTGCAGAAATAGCGCAAGATTGAACGTAGGACGAGTCTCAACAGAAATTGATTGCAATGAAAACGGTAGAGAGAGCGAGAGAACGAATGAAAACGGCAGTTATATTCTAGCTCCTTCACAAACGACCAGGACGGAACGAAACGAGCTCATAAATTTCAATTCGAGAAGCCAAATCCAAAAATAATCCAAAAAATCTTCTTTCGCCATCTGAAGCACGCCGGTCTCTCCTCTGAGAGAACGTAGGTGAAAAGAAAATTAAAAGTAAAAGTACAAAACTTCCCCCAAAAAGCTGTCGCCCGATCACTGGACATTGGGAGGATTTTATTGTGTGTGTGTGTGCGTGTGCCAGTCTTTGTCATACGACAGTTTTTCACATCACAAAGTAGTAAGTGGATTTATCAATTCAACGCATGTCACCGAAGGTGGTCGGGCAATGAAGGGACCGCATAGATGAAAGGTTGTGCGGTGCGCTGGCAGGCACTGGCATGACCGAACCGATCGATTTCGATTCAATTAAAAAGCAATAAAATTAAGCCTTCCAAAACCATCTTTGTGTCGTTAGCTGTCGGCTTTCGCGTACGAGTTGGTGGTGGTGGTGGTCTGTGTTTGCTATTTCGTCTGGGCTGCCGGAGCGGCCCCGATCGATTCGCTTTCGCTATGATACCTAGGACTGGGCGGTCAGATAAAAATAAAATGTAGCTTTGGTCTGATAAAACGATTCCTAGCTGTAACGCAATTAATAATCGAAAAACAATCAGCACAGAAAAAAGGATGTTTAATTCTTCATAGAAATATTGTGTTTGATACAGCTAGACCAGAGATGGAAACATGATATTTAGAATGTTACTACTTTAGCAATGTCATCCATATTGCTCTGTTATCATGTTCATTGAACACGCGGTTCGTTGTCTCTTGGGTGTTTGAAAGGAATAATTAAGTACTCCAGCAAGCTCGATGCGCATGAATACACCGATAACCAGGGTAATCGATTTGCGATTGTCTCGTCAAGCGATGACGAGATGATGATAAGACACTGCAATTGGAATGCAAAATACGCTTTTACAACAGTGCCGGTCACGCGTACCATTCGCTTGAGATAGGCACAACGAACGAGTAGAAAGTATGAGCTCAAATTCTGAACACAATTATTGTGACATAGCTTAGCAAAAGTTACTTCACTCTCAGTTCGAAAAAGGTATTTGTTAGGGAAACAATATGAACCCGTAAATCCCATTCTCATTCTCAAATATCATGTTGACGTCCTTGAAGCTTGAAGCAACACGGAACTGTCCCTAAACCGCATTTCAAAACCACCCTAACTAGCTGCGATTTTCTCCCAGCGTGTGTGTGTGTGTAACCACCGCGCGAGCACATTATCTGTAATAAAGCACCCCCCCGTTTACCGGATGGCATCGTTTCTAAAAACATTGCGTCCAGTAGATACGCCACAGAATGCAAAACGTGACAGTGACGCCACAAATGCCGCAAACAACGTTTCCCCTGTTTCAAAGCCCGAAACCGAATGGTGCTGAGCGGCTACGGAAATTGGCTCGAGGTTCGCAAAATACAATCATCAGTTTTACACCGTTCAACCCGAAGATCAGCAAAATTGATTGCATTTGCAAGTGTTTGGTGTTTGGAAGTAATTAAAACCTAATGGCCATGCATTCGCAACCACCCAACAACGTGCTGGAAAGGATGCGGTTGTGGTAGCCACCGTGTGAACCACATGTGGTGTGCGTGATTTAGCTGCATTCGCGTGATTTTGCATAGGACACATAGGAAACAAAAGGACTACGGTTAAAAGCGCACTCATCTTAGTATCGTTCAAACACAATTCCCACAGTATCGGTACATATTTTGCAAGAGTTTCGAGCCAGTAAAATCACTTTATTGAGTGATGATTTGAAAGTATAGGAAAAATGGAGGTTTGCTGAACTGTCTGAAAGAAGACGAATATTGAAGAATATATTTAGAATATCTTCTTCTTCTTCCTTGGCACTACAACCTCGTGAGGTCTTGGCCTACCTGCTACTGCTAGCTTTCTGTGACTAAGTTGTACCCGTAGCTGGATAGTCAGTCCTGCGTACGGGGAGGCGGTCCGCCGGGATTCGAACCCCTGTCCTGCCATGTTAAGACCGGCGCCGCTATCGTATACACCATCGGGCCGCCCCAAATATTTAGAATATACCAAAATATATACCAGAATATACACTCGGTTTTACAAGACACTGCCACAAACAAGAGATGTAAGGAAAGAGCTTTCAGCGATTAAGTGTTTGCGCTACTGCATCTTGTGCGTGCATATCTGAACAGCCGGACGTAAGCAAAATTGCTCCGGCATTGAACATCTCTGCCGCGCTCACAGAATTATGCGTACATGGGTATGCGCAGCAAAGAAAAGGAAAAAGGCAACAAAGTAATGACCTTGCTTACATTCACGTTTACCTTCGTCCAAGCATTTGCACGCGGTTGCACATTTTTACTCAGTTGATTTCACTTTCATTCAGACTGTTTATTTTACGGCCTAGCTGGCCAGATTTCAAGGTTGCATCGCAGGGATTCGCTATTACAGGAAAAAAAAAACAATTGTTTTCTTTTCTATTTCATTTGTTTTTATACAATCCAAATTATTTAAGTTTATTTGAAAGAATTGACATTTTAAGAGCAACTTTAACACCGCAGTTCTAGGCTCACCTTCACTTCAGAGTGCGATAAGCAGTGTACAATGATGTGTACAAAATCATATTCTTAAAACTTCTATTGTGTAAACTTAAAAATTCAACAACCATATAACATTCAGATCGTCCGGTTTAAGCTGTCTAAGCGCCTTTACTCCTTTTCGTATGATCACGTCGTGATCACGGGTACTAAACTGTAACTTAAATGGACTTTCCCGTTTGGTAAATCGTTTGCAATAAATGTTGCAGGAACTGAACTGCAATATAAATCACTCATTTGCTCACTTTTATTTGAACAAGCACTTTTTGTGTTTTGCTAAACTTAACGATGTAAAATATTAAGCATCAGGCCGTTAATTGATTCTTCAGATTCGTCCACAAGGCCCGGCACAAAAGCACTCCATTTTGTTTTTAAACTCACAACAAATTATTTATATTAAATCACACCCAATCACAACACAAAAGTGTTAAATTAACAATCATGTTTTGTTTCTTACACGAGATTCACACGCAATAGAGTGCACGAACCGTTCACCGGGATACATATTATGTTTACTTTAAAAAATACACACACTTGTTAGAATGATTTGTATTAATCTTTGTATGTTTAATAACACTTTTCTGTGACAATCTTCACTTGGGGAATTCGAAAAAAAAACTAGACGATTCCTGTTTTTCTTCCTCTCTGCGTTTGCTTACTAGACATACACCAGCAGACAAGGCTTTTTCTCAATCGTGGGCCATCCCGACAACTGCTATAGGCGGGGAATGCAAACTGAACGGATACTTCACGACAGCAATGCTTATGCTACAAACGGGACAACTGCACACAAATGCTACAACAACAACAAAAAATCACGTTGCTGAACTGCACGCAGTTTACACTCACACTCGTCAATTTTCGGTCACATTGCAGACCGTGGCAATCACTTACAAACAAAACCAAAAATATTATTTTACTCCCTCTGCACAAACACACACACACAAACACACATTCGATTCTCGTGGGGGATGAATAATGCCGCTGGTTTGGGGGTGGGAGTTATAAAGACCCCAACCGCAACGCACACCTTCGTCAAAACCACACACTGCCTTCACAGCGCAACGCACCGATACACACCTTCTTTTCCGTTCGCCACAAACCGGTGGTCCATTTTCTGAGCGATCGGGGGTCGTCGCGGGGAACATGCGGAGCAAACAAAAACACCAAAGAAACACCCTGCTCACCTTTCGAACTGTGTTCACTGTGTGAGTCTGTTTTTGGCCGGTTTTGCACGATTGCAAGATAAACGGTTTGGCTGTTTTTTTTTTGGAGACCCACTGGTCCAACATACACCACGGGGGAGCTGTTGCGCCGTTGTGTTGTGAAGCAATAGGGAACACGCACGACCTTTCGCTGACACGATCTCAGAAATACTCACAGACACAGACTAACTCGCGCACTGGTATGGCAACATGTAAGCGGCAGCATCAATTCCAGGCTGCTACGGTTGCTGCTCTCAAGAGAATCGAAGAGAGCAGCCGAGAGAGCTGTCGGTGTTGTTGGCTAGTAAAAATAGATGCGAGATTGCGAAGGGGAGTATGTTTACCACAGGGGTGTCAAACACAGCGCAAACGGATGCGCCCAATGCCGCCGATACTTGATACGCTAATGGGAATCGTTCAAACAATGCTTTTTACCGTAAACTTTATTTAACATTCAATTATATACACATGAAGTTAATCGCTGAAAAGCATTGAAATGCTTATAAACTATGCACGGCTAATTCAAAACGTCACTAAAAGCTTCCTCTCTCGCGTTATTTTCTTTCTCTCTCTCTCTCCCGTTCGTTGTGTAAAGCTCTCACTTTTCTAAAGACTTCTTACTCTCTTTGCACATTACTTTGCTTTCCCATTTTCTTCCTGCAGAATGACTTTGAGGGTGGAATGTTGTTTATGTTTTTGCTCTCGCACATCGCATAACATTCCCACTCGCACTTCGATACCGATAACAGGGTTTATGCGGACTCAAGGAGGGGTGGGCAACTTAAGGCTGTGGAAAAACTGTTGCTTTCGCCCTTCGTAGCTCGCGATACTGGTGAGAATCTAAACGAAACAGATTTCAGATTGGGTGAGCATCGAGAAGCGTTTAAACTTGCTAACCCAACTGAGCTAGCTGATATCACACATATCACGTGCCCAATCACTGCTATAGAAAGCACATATGAAGCCTTCTTTGTACACTAAATTCACACATGCTGTTTGCTTACTTTTTAATTAACATGTCGCAACCGGTGGTTTTAATTCCTTTCACACGCTTAGAATATTGTTACATTCAAGAACTCAAGCGAAGAGAGGAACACTACGCTCAACTACCTGATGGAACAGCTGCAAGTGACCTTACCGACTTGTTTGAAAGAAATGGCACTTTTCTATTCATCAAGCGCCATTTAAATACTTTTTTCTTTTGTGGAAATCACATATTTCTCATTCGTATCTTTACATTTAAATGTAAACAAAATTGTATTTTTTAAACGGTCAATTCAAAGTATGTGCCAAAGTGAATACAGCAGAGCTGTCACCGTCTTGACCGCACACCTAAACATATTCATCTTGCGTGTACGATTCGCATCCTGCTACATTTTCTCATTGTTATTTGATTTTAAATGGAATATTTTTTTGTAAATCTTCTAATCTACCTGTGCATACTGTCAAGAAGCTTTAATTTAAGTTTTTTAAGGTTGCCCTTCTTATTTATGAAACGGTTTCGACAACCGTTTCTGTCTCGCTTGTCATGTCGTCCAATGAAGGCAAACCCTGTTTTTGCACGAACAAGAAAAAAAAGTATGAAAACGTCACATTGTAAAACAGTATGGTGGTGATGTGACCCGAGAAATTATGTTGGAAAGTGTGCATAATTCCGAAAAGGATCGATTTTAATCTTCATCGTAAATCGTACTGACGAACTATTTTAATCTAGTGCAAAGTACCTTATCGTCTCTCTTCGAATCAATCCAACCCGTGCTGGGTAAACGTTGGTAGCGTTTTGTGCTCCTCAACTACGCACAAAAACATACGCACACACTCTCACAAAAAAAAAATCGTTGTGTGCTGCCAACAAGCTTTTCCTTTGCCATTTTCCAAACCAGTATTTTAACCCTCTAAACGCGCTTGGAAGTGGAGGAGGCTGAGCCGTTTTCGAGGAGTTATTTGTGATTAATGTTACGTGTGCATATAGTTCGACGTATTTTGCGCTGCTGTTACGCATTGACCTACCAGTGACCCTCGCTATATTCGCGCATAGTATCTGTGTCATTTGTTTTATTGCTTATATATATATATATATGTATATGCATTGTTTTGGAATCGTCCTCAGAGGACCGTAGTGTTTTATCCAAAACAAAAACATTAAGTGCTCATCGTAGGGAAGGCAGCAGTTTTGCTTGCCACACTGAAGTGCGTGAAATGGCCGACAAATGGGTAGGCAAGTCGGTGTCGATACACTGTCGCAATGATATCGGCATTTTTCAAGGTATCATTAAGAGAGTCACCCCGTCCGTTGTTGTCATCACGAAAGCGGTCAGGAATGGAATACCCCTGAAGAAGAACAACGTCGAGGTGACGCTGTCCGCTGCGGATATAGCCAAGCTGGATCTTATTTCTTGCAGTAATGTCCCAAGCATTCCTTCCAAACCGGTAGCCACAGTGGTTGCCAACTCGGGCATGGTAACCTCACTAGACGATCAGTACGATGGGTTGAAGCTGATGAACAACGGCAAACAGCATACGCCGCAACAGTTTCATAACGGCACCGGCAGTGCATTCAAGCTGGCAAGCAAATCTCCCGCACAAAACAAGTATGCTAACAATCCGAACAGCAACACGCAGTGTTCCGGCATTGGTCCCACCAAGAGCACCAGTAATCCGATCGACATCAACGGTCCTTCACACAAATCGAACCACCTGGCTGCTTCGTCGGTTTTGTCCACGGGATTTGTTGGCTCGTTTGGTAATGGGCGTCCGGTAGCAACGAGCCAATCGCTCCCCCACTCCGAGGGCAATGCGAAGAAGGGTGGCAATGGAAATGGGAAGATGTCCCGCAGCCGGAGGAATATAGCGAAGGACAGCACTTTCGGATCGCCGGACGACGATCCACTGATGATGGATGTGGAGTTTGACTTCGAAAAGAATCTGGCACTGTTCGACAAGCAGGCGATCTGGAACGAGATCGATGCTAACCAGACAAAGGCCTCCGAGGGTGATCGTAAGCAGCGAAATGCAACGAGTGCGGCAGTAAAAACAAAATACCGCCATGACGAAAAAGTGCTCCGGCGGCCACCGTTGAGATTAAGCGTTCGGATGGAGCTGGCGAATGTCAGGAGTATGTTACGGACGAAGGCCTGGAAATCCCGCCCGTCCCAGCCACATTGCGCCATACGGTAGAAGAGTATGCCATCAACATGGGGTTGTCGCGTGAACGACAAAATGATTTTCTTGCCCGTGGAGCCACCGAATTGGCACTACAGCTGCTGGGAGGTTCGAGGCGTCTTACGCCCAACAATCAGCACCAGTGGCCCAAGATTGTGGTCGTGTGCGAGGGTACATTGGATGAGGTCGGCATCTCAACGGCCAGGCAGCTCGCCAGCCATGGTCTCGAGACGGTCGTTTACCTGTCCTCATTAACGGAAGCAACGCAGAATAGCTCCGAGGTTCCACTGTACATGGCCACCGGCAACAAAATTTCAGTAGATGTTAATAGTATGTAGCTTTTTGTTCGTATATTGTTTCTTGTCTTGCGCAAGACATTTACATGTATTGTTGTTTTTATCTCTGTTCCCAACAGCTCTACCTCCATGCGATCTCGTCATTGCTTCGGTTCAGAATTCGAAGCTTACGGACCAGTTGCGCAAATGGATTAGCTACAGCCGTGCGCCGGTGCTAGCAATCGATCCACCCGGTGTCGGACTCGATGGTGTAGCGATCAAATGTTCGATACTGCCTATTTTACCGCTAGACGGGATCAACCAGAACGATGCCTGCGGACGGTTGTACCTGTGCAACATCGGCATACCGAATCAAATCTTCCGCAGTGCTGGTATCAAGTACAAAAGCCCGTTCGATAAGTTCGTCATACCGATCCATCGAAGAAAGGACGACTAATCCAACGAAAAAGAGAGAGAGAGAGACTATGACTAATTTTTATTTCCCACTCAGTTCATTTAATACGACCTTTGAGTACAAACAGTACGAGCCCCATACCTACCAAAAGTTTGAAACAGCAAGTAAAACAGTGAATCATACAATAATTCCTAAACGTACAGTGAAGACAAAGTAAAGAACCAAATTATGCTTTAGATCCCAACAACAGAAAAAATAAACAAAATTCACCCCACAAAAACAACATACACACACACACACTCCCATGCAAAAGGAATCTTTACTCTTCTTCAACAACAATTGATGACTTTGAAGCTCTTGGTTATTACATTAATTTATTAAATTAATCAATTTTATTGTACAAAAAATCTTTAACATTGTTATAGTGATATTTTATCATCTAAATCGGCTATACTATCCTTTCCTTTCGGGCTAGTACAGTAACAAACGCTCATCAACGCGTTTCACGCATTAAACCGCCCACCATAAGTATCATAAAATCTAATATTTCTATACGACCCCGTACTTTTAGCTCCTACATTTCTTCAACCGGTTCCAAATCAAATATGCCCAGTACCACCTTGAGCATATCGAAAACCGCGCTAATCAAACACAGCCTGGCAGACATTACAGGCTGTAGTCTGGGTCTGTTATCGGTCAAAATTCTTACTCTGCGATAGTACTTGCTGAGGCACTTAATCATGCATAGGGTAAAGCTCAACATTTGATACGGTGCAATTTGAGGTGACTTTCCATATCCTATCGTTAGGCGAACGATAACCGGAAAGCGCAGAAGATACGCATACAGTAGCTGCCATTCTTCCGGCTCGACGAGCAGCGAAAAGTCAATCTCATACGTCGGGGGTATTTCCAGCGCCAGTCCCTGCTCCACTAGTTTGCCGTGCTTTTTAAGAATCTTGGCCAACCTAGCATAGTTGTACAGGATAAAGGAAGCTCCTTTCGAAGTGCATTGATTGCGCATAATTTCCTGCTGTGTTCGCATATCAATCACGTTGGTATGTTTTGTTTGCAACATATCGACGACCGCTGCCGAACGTCCTAAGCTGGAAACAAGCTCCCGTAGCTGGTTGGTCTCAGGCACACGCAAACCATAACGATGTAACGCTATCAGATGCATATCGTTTGCACGCAGCTGAATGTATTGAGCCGCATTCTGGGTCTCCAATCCTGTCAGCACAACTCCGCAAAGCACTTCCACATGTAGTACTGCTGGTGATGGTTTATTCCTTTGATGAACGACCTTTATGTGCCTTACGTCTGGCGGAATTTCGTTGTCCCGTAGGTCAGTCTTTTCGACGATTGTATAGCCACCGTGCTGATAACATTTTTTTATCGTGCTTCTCAAGATGTTGGCCCGGAACTCTGTCATCGAGATGGTATCGTAATCGTTGCCGGTTGGTTCTTCGACGTAAACTTTTTTCGCATTCATTAAGCGTTGATTACCGTTCCACTCCTTCAGTGTAAGAGCAGTGCGAAATGCGGTCGACCGATCGAACCAAATATTTACACTATTGCCGCAAACCGCAACGGCAGAAATCGGCAGTGGCCACACTTTGCTGGCGTCTATCAGGGCTTGCTCGTCCAATACCAATTCACTTTCAGCTTTACTCTTTACGAGCATATCACCCATTTGGCACAAATTTTTATCCAGTATTTTGATAGCTATTGAATGGCCATGGCTTTCAAGATAATTGCTAAGCAATTGTTGCGTTTTGGATAGAATCCCATCCATTTCGGTATTCGGCGCTTATTTTACTCGAGCACCACAATCGACGGCTACAGAACAAATGGGATTTGTTTAGTGCAAAGGTAAACAAACGATGACATTTCGATACAAACATCATACGACCAAGGTATGGCTAGAGACAAGGTATGCTATCGTTTGTTTTGTTCCACAGCATGTAAATGTTACTGCACAAAACACGTTAAAAGGAATAATAAATGAATAAACCCTTTGATAAAGAAGCTTAAGTTTTCAAAAGTTTACATACGATTTTCATTAAACCAAGCACACAAGAGCTTCGTTTTACCTGAATTAAAACAAATGGCTCATAGAAACCTTGGGGCTTCTGTTTCGCATCAGCTGTCAACAGTGCGCGCTGCGAAAAAAAAATACGAGCGAAAGAATATCTTGCGGAACGCGATCGAAGTCGAAGAACATAAAGAAATTAGCTCAAATACTACAGTTTGCCACGGTGGGATGCAATTCTGCACCATTCTCATTTCCGGTGTCGATAGATAAGTGTAAAATGTTGCTAAATAGGCAATGCTTTTGATACCGCTGTAGCTGCAAGTGATTAAATGCGGTAGTGTGTGCAGTTTATCTGCATGTGAATCATACAGCGAAAGACGAGAGTGGGTTCTGTACAGAAGATTTGGCCCTCGGCTAAAAAGAAGTTTGCAGTATAAACAGCGATAGCTAGTTACGCAGTGAAAAGCATAGTTGGTGTGCAGGTGTGCTGGGTCGCGAGTGCCACCAGCACCCATTCCTATCAGTCTAAAGCGGAATGCATTAGCCGTGTGTGGAGCTCTGTGAAGGGGAATGGAATTCACATTCCCTTAACCCACCCACCCCCTCCCCACGCATCCGACTTAGTAAAACAATTTTTCCAGTACTCCTAAATTTCGATGACTAATCAACCCAATCGTATCGTCCGGTGCAACTATTCGAGCGTGTTAGTGGTGCATCCGCGCCGTACCGTTGTGTCCGTCGTGCAGCTAGCATAAAATTCGCCCTAGGTCGATCGGGTATGCGATCACAAATCAGCAGCATTCAGGCAACACTTCAATCTCCCCACGGTGCTTCACCATCCGGCTCCCAAGCGCTAACCATCGGATCTTTCATGACACCACAGAGGCCACCCCGACGAAGAGCCCAGTCCATGGGCAATTCGTCCTACGGTTCGAGCCCGGCACTATCATCTCACACACCCCGGGGATCACTTTTTACCGCTGTAAGTAGACGCTCCGATTGGCCGGAAAGGGAAGGGAGAGTTAATTGTCCCCGACAGAGGGCATCGCAATAACAAAAGGCCTCATAAGTTCTTCCGTATCGAGAAAATCCAGCATCCCGTGTGTAAAGCACAAAGAAACCGTTTTCCTTTCTGTCAGGTTATTGAATGGTGGTCAGCAGGGAATGAATGTGTAACTTTTATGCAGCAGATGAGTGTTGTACAGTGATGTGAAAAATATATGGCTACAGGTACAACTGTTAAAGCTCTTTAGGAGAATGATAACTATTCGATGCACTGATAAGATAGGCCGAGAAATGCAATTACGTCTTGGGGGAAAAAAAATAAACGCTTGCTTTGCTGACCAAAGCATCACAGCGTGACAAACGAGAGGTTAGCGAGTGGTTCAGTATCTTCCCTCACGGGATATGATTGGTTGTTTGGTTGGTTTGTTAGTTTGGCGTTGTCTTGGCTGTGAGTTTTCTTCTCCCATCGGAATGTGATTACAAGTCTTTTAGATCGTAGGAAAAAACAGCATTAGTATTGTTTTAAACAATGTTAAACAACGTAATTGTTTTTAACAAGGAAAAAAACAAATATTCACTATGGGAATAGTAGTTACTATCATAAACAACGCGTAGAAATGATCATTTGATTGTTACACAGCACATCAATTAGATTCGATAATAGAGCATAAATATCTGTTGATGATCAGGCTCTTTTGTCTCTCGCATTTGCACATGAAGCGAGTAGCCAAAAATGATGTTCTGAATTGGCTTACATTTGAGCTTACGGGAAATTATCGTTAATATGCAAAACCGTTTCAAATCCCAATGTAAAGCATTGAACAATAGCTATGAATCGCTGACCTGAACTATGCTTTACATCATAAGAAATTGTGTGTGTGCCTTGTGGTATACGTCATGGAGTGTTCGTGCCTTAGCACTACCAAATCTTATGGCCCATAAATAGTAATATTGGAAATGCCTTATGTGCTGCATCGCGAATGTAAGATGGTGTATTATAGCTTCACTTTCCACATGCACAAACAACTGCATCACTTCACACGATTGATTAACTGTTTTGCTGCGAACCTACATGATGCACATATCGGTCAGGACCATCCAAAAGCCACGCACGTACTGCTGCCACGAACGGTTCGAATTATATGCCAAACTCATCTTCCCTTCGTCCCACCATCACGCGTACCCGGTTTGTGAATATCCGGAAATTTTCACGTTTTTTTTTTCTTTTTGTCACCTGCTTCATAGCTTATTATCAATTTTTGATATATTTATACTCAGGCCTTCTCTTACTACACATGTCGTAAGACGTGCGATTAACGGATTTGGGCAATATTTTGGCCAACGCAACAAATACAAGGCTTTGTGGTAACTGACGGCCAAAACCAGGACTTGTAACATACACGTTTTTAATCAATTTCTCACCGTCGACTCACCTTGTGGTGGTCGTTATCTATGCATCCCGAACAGCATTAGCACCGTATGGTGCTCCGCTTAATTCCATGTGGTTTAGCTCTTAAACCTCAAGATAAAAGGCGACCATTGTGCGTTCCGTATCAGTGAGGGACGTTAGTCACCGATGAACCAAGAAATAAACACATTGTACTACAACGTTGTCGTATTTGTTTCGCTTCTGCTACAGTAACGCAGATGTTAGGCAGCGACTAACGAAGCCTCGTTCCGGTTCATGGAGCGTTGCTTGACGCAGGATATAAGTACTTACTGTTGAACCTTTACATCGGACTTTACATGGGTGTATGTCACTCGGTCCCGATTTGACGGTGCTTGCGGGTAGCAGGATGGCGGGGTTCACGGGGCAGGTTAGCATTATTTCACCACCACTTTGCACTTATCTGTCACTCATTATCGTTGATAAGCGTCGTGGCTTGTCGCTTTTCGGTGGTTCGAACGTTTCGTCGCGAGGCCCAGAGTATGTGTGACCTCCTGGATCTTGAATTTCCGCCGGGCGTAATCGAATGGATGAAGATGCTGAAGGCAGGAGGGTTGTAGCGGTGTAACGAACCGTACGTTCGTGCGTGCATAGTGACATCGTCGGGAACAGGGCGAAGCGGTAGATCAAAATTTGTGTATTCACCAACACTCTGCTATGCACCCCACACACATCACACAACGCACGCATCGTCAGCATTAGTAGCATCACCAAGCAGCATTGGCTAAGATATCCTCAACGTCTGCAACGCACAACCACCATCACCATCAGAGTAGCCCGTCGTGGCGAGATACGTTGTGTAGAACCAGAAATAGCTGCACAGTGTTCGGTCTGTCGGACGGCCTCGGTCAGGCTCCAACACACTCACCAAGAAACGGGGGGAGAGTGTCGTTTTTCATCATGAGTCGCTGATCGCGTGCGTCGCTACATGGTTGCGAGCAGCTGTTTCGGACTGTCACTGTGGAATTGGCATTTTGTTTCAACCGAGAGAAATATACCGACAATTACAAACTAAGCTGAACCATTGATGGGGCAGCGTGTACGAACGGTACTAGTTGAAGTGATGGGTTGAAAGTTTTGTGCCTTCTAAAAGTGTGCATCTGAAAAGTGATAGGAAATACAGAAGAAATTGTTTCTTTCAACATCAAGTTGTTGTCGGTGTTATTTTGTTCTCATCGGTGATTACCGTCTTTTTTTGCTGACCGCTACAAA
>KZ062621.1:51755-64938 GCA_002091835.1 Anopheles maculatus
CGAACGTTCTTCATCGATCACAACACGCGCACGACGCAGTGGGATGATCCACGGCTTTCGAATCCAAAGATCGCTGGCCAGGCGGTACCGTACTCCCGCGACTACAAACAAAAGTATGAGTACTTTAAGAGCCAACTGCAGAAACCGAGCAATGTGCCAAACAAGATTGACATCAAGGTGCGAAGGGCTTCCATTTTGGAAGATTCGTACCGGGTGATTAATTCCGTTACGCGGCTCGACCTGCTCAAGACCAAGCTGTGGGTTGAGTTCGAAGGTGAAACCGGGCTGGACTATGGCGGGGTGGCGCGGGAATGGGTCTATCTACTATCGAAGGAGATGTTCAATCCGTACTATGGGCTTTTCGAGTATTCGGCAATGGACAACTACACGCTGCAAATCAACCCGAACAGTGGATTGTGCAACGAAGAACATCTGAATTACTTCAGGTAAAAGCGGTTGTTTGTTTTAAAGGGGCGCCAAAACGACGGTGCACAATATTTTACTCGTTCCTTCGTTTTTTGCTTGCGACAGGTTTATTGGACGCATCGCCGGAATGGCAATCTACCATGGAAAGCTGCTGGATGCATTTTTCATTCGACCGTTCTACAAGATGATGCTGCAAAAGCCCATCGACCTGAAGGACATGGAGGCAGTGGACACGGAGTATTACAACTCGCTGCTCTACATTAAAGAGAACGATCCAAGCTCCCTCATGCTGACCTTTAGCGTGGACGAAGAAAGCTTCGGTACGACGAACCAACGGGAGCTCAAACCGAACGGTGCTGACGTAGAGGTGGGCAACGACAACAAGGACGAGTACATCCGGCTAGTAATTGATTGGCGGTTCGAGGCACGCGTTAAGGATCAGATGCAGGCGTTCTTGGAAGGCGTTGGTTCCTTGGTACCGTTGCATTTGCTCAAAATTTTTGACGAAAACGAGCTGGAGCTGTTAATGTGTGGCATCCAAAGCATCGACGTGAACGATTGGAAGAAGAACACCATGTACAAGGGTGATTACTATGCAAATCACGCGGTAGTGCAGTGGTTCTGGCGGGCGGTACTGTCGTTCAACAATGAAATGAGGGCCCGCTTGCTACAGTTTGTCACCGGAACGTCGCGTGTGCCTATGAACGGTTTCAAGGAGCTGTACGGCTCGAATGGCCCACAGCTGTTTACGATAGAGAAGTGGGGAACTGTGAACAATTTTCCTCGTGCTCATACCTGGTAAGTAATTGCAGCGATTCACATTTTCTTTTTACATTTTACTCTAACGTTCTCCTTTGCATTATTTGCAGCTTCAACCGTCTAGATTTACCTCCATACGAAAGCTACGCCCAATTGAAGGAAAAGTTGATCAGTGCAATCGAGGGCAGCCAAGGATTTGCCGGTGTAGATTGAACCATGGGCCGAAAAGTTCGAGCAAGTAGAGTGTTCGGTACGTTACTGTAGTACACTAACGCAATGTTGGAACTTTTATAGTTTTCAGCTTGCTGTTATGCAGAAGCCGTTTCGTTTGCATATACCTTATTCGCGGCATATTTGTCAGAGGTTAGACGAGATTTTATTTGTTGAAATAATTTTGCTTTATCAAACCATGCAGAGGTAGTAGTAGAGGCTCTCGTTCTAAAAAGCAATTGAAAGTAGTAGAGGAAAGTATATGCGCATGGAGTTTTGCTGTGGAACGGAATTAATTGTTGATGATAATAGACCGAAACGCGCAACACAACATTCCATAGTTACAGAAAAGTGTGAATTTATATGTAAAACCGGTTAAATAAGGAAGGTAAACTGCAACCGATAAAAAATGTCTTGAAATCATGCAAAGTATTTCAAAACATGTTGAAAGCAACGATCGATACAAGAAAAACGCGTACTATTTTTTTATTAGGAATATCAAATCCCAACGGATTTGATGTACAGCCTTTAAAACATTGGCTTTGGCTGCTTTCTATCTTACGGTAACAATAGTGCCTTCCGATACGTTATTTTTTCATGTCTTTTGTTTGGACTATTTGTGAAGCGGAGCTGTTTTTTTTGCAAACACTTTTATTTGTAATGTAAACTGCGTAATGTTTGCAGTGCAAAGGAATTCGTTTTTATTACGGTGTAAAACATAATGGAAAGTTATACTCTTAAGGGCACACGTACGTACACACTTACGTATGCGTACATCACATACACGCACACCAAAAATATATTTG
Organism: Anopheles maculatus; assembly: GCA_002091835.1. Taxonomy (NCBI): domain Eukaryota; kingdom Metazoa; phylum Arthropoda; class Insecta; order Diptera; family Culicidae; genus Anopheles; species Anopheles maculatus. Next base: position 53,957 of record KZ062621.1, read on the forward strand.
AAAAACACAAACAAAAAGGTTGTAACTAAATAATGAAAATGGTTGCACATAAGGAAGGTCGCTGTCGCACCAACGCAAGAGTTATATGAGTGAACCCGTTAAGCATGGAACTGCATGCATTATTTTGTCCGCCACAAATCTGTAGCTTAGCGGAAAGTGCTGGGACAAACGTTACAGACAAATTTATTGTTACTTATGGATTTAACCTTTAAAAACACTACAACAATAGCTTTACGTAAGTTTCTGGAGCTGGAGGATGGATTGAATCGAATTCGGTGAACAATGTTAATCGTGATTATACTTCAATAAGATGGCAACGTTTGAGAAGTCCTGCCCAACTACAGGGGGTACCAATGGCGCGCCTCTATGCATGCTACCTTAGTTGAGAATTATCTGGATTGATAATTACTTTGCGTATACTAGGGTATAGAACAATAGGTGTTCCGAGTGTTGCCGGATGCCGTATTCAAATTATGTGTATCATCGGTATATATTTTTATTCTTATGCAACAAACAAACACAACATACGAAAGCAGTGAAACGGAACTAGAAACGTTTAGAGAACAAAGTGGAAATAAACGAAAGTGATGCTAGTTGTAAAATTTGGTAAAAAAAAAAAAAATAAATAAATTGGTTGCTGGAAATAAGAGGCACATTTCATTTCGCACATCTACGAGTGGTAGTAAGTATTTCCTAGGTGTGCGGCGTAGATATGGGTCTAGCTAGAGTACGAGTTGCTTTGTGACTGTGAAAGTACTTACTTACCTACGTATCAGGTGCTACATCCGTTCCGTGGTCTTGGCCTGCTACAACAATCCTCAATACCGCTAGTGCCGTCGCCTGTCTCCGGTGATTAGATTCTAATTTTTTTTAACTTCACACCGCATCACCTATTTAATCGGCAGGCACTGTAACCAATTCTCGCTCTCAACTGTCATTCACACAGTTCCAAATGACAAGTAAACAAAAAGTGAGCAGGTGCCGTATAACCTCGCGGAGTTTCGAGCGTCGGAAGAAGTGGCAGTCGATTCGAAAAGTTTTACATCAATATTTTCATCATTTTGGTTGTTCTGAGTGATTATTTAGCAAAATGCACTACTCTCATCTGTTTGTCCTTTGCTTGGTCGGGTTAACACTGACACCGAGCGTGTATGCCGACAGCAAACTAAAAATAGGAGTCAAGAAACGCGTCGATAATTGTACCGTGCGGACCAAGAAGGGCGATCTAGTGCACATGCATTATACGGTAAGTAATGGAGTTGGTTGCATGCTGCAGTTCGCGTGTTCATACTAACAACGAACCTTTGCATACCGGGATACCGCATTTTACCAGGGAACACTTGAGGATGGAACTGAATTCGATAGCAGCATTCCCCGTGGCAATCCGCTTACCTTTACACTCGGAATGGGCCAAGTAATCAAGGGATGGGACCAGGGCCTGCTTGGAATGTGTGAAGGTGAGAAAAGGAAGCTGGTCATCCCTCCGGAGCTCGGTTATGGAGAGCGTGGCGCCGGCGACAAAATTCCACCCAATTCCGTGCTCATTTTTGAGGTAGAACTGATAAAAATCGAACGAAAATCAGAATTGTAATGTTCGGAAGAGAATACATAACAAGTCTTAGTTTGCCTAAGTCATCAAATTAGTTTATTCTTCATGTGTGTGTGTGTGTGTTTTTTTTTTGTGTCTGCGTATTTTGTATGATTATTATTGCTAGTTACTTTAACGATATTATACGTATATGCTAATATTTTTTTATGGCTTTCCTTATGAGAGCCAATCGTTGTTTGTGGGCTTCGGTCACGGTCGCTCTCTTGTACGGTCTTAGCTCGTCCGTACCAAAGCCGGGAATCCACATGTTCCAGTTGCGTTCTGAGAAATAAAAGAGCAGCATATATAACATAGAGGTCAACGTAAGTTGAATGGCAGAGATTACGATAAATCGTTACCTAGATGCAATTGTACATCCCGCACTTCGACCTTCGGAACCTTGCGATGTTTGGCTAATAGGCAAGCGGCATTTACGGTGTTTTCGACAAAATCGTCCGCTATTTGCAGCAATAATTCTTCCACTTCCTCGTCCAACTGCTCGGTAGGATCTATTTCTCGAACCAGCTCTTGTAGTCGTGGTTTCGTTAGCAGCTGGGTAGTGCTATCTGTCCCACTGTTGCCAGATGAAGATGTTGTGCCCGATGCGGAGCCACTGCCAGCGGAAACCTTTGCATTTGAACCTCCAGTAGAGTTTGATGTTCCTGTCGTGGCTGGACTACTTTGGGACGGCGAAGCCATAATGCTTGTCGTGACTGTTTACTACTGTTTACTGAAGGTAAAGTTACATTTTGTGTTATTAGCAAAGAGAAGGATTCAAGCATGCAATAAACCTGCATGTTATGGATGAAATGCCCCATAATGCACACAAGAACATGAAACGAATGTACGAGCAGGAACAGCAAAAACCTGTCGGTTCAATCCGATTGGAAACGGCTATTGTACTGGTGTATATCTATAGTCGCATTTGTACTTTATTCGCTGATGAACCGACAATAAACCATATAAAACACGCAGAAATTGGAATTACGAACCTCCTTCCAGGGCAGTGTATGTTGATTTGCAGGCTTGGTTTGTTTTGTACGGGGTTGTGGTTTGACAGCGACTGTCATTTTGACTTCATCGCACGTATACGCTGAAATGTACTAAAAAGAAGAATGTACTAAATAAAATTGAGAAATTTTAATTCTGTTCACTGTTGGTAAAATTAAAACATTTCACAAACAAGATAGAAATTGTTTCTCTAACATGGAGAAGCTTGTTTAATATTTAAAAAATAACACATTTAGTAAGATATTGAAAATGCTGTTGCCGCACCGTTGATGGAGAAATGAGAGTGTAGATGTGTGTCCGTGTGGCATTGTTTTGACGGAATGTTTCCGTACGTGAATGCAGTTTCCAGCGGCCTGTGGGCTTGTGTGCGTGATAGCATATGCTCCGTCAATTGATATTACGTATCAAGTCTCATTTTCGGGCGAATTAATCGTGCAAACATCTCCGTGCGAATATACGAACGCAGCTACACAGTGCCTTCCTTATCATCCCTGTCAACACGAGCGGCGCACAAACAGGTGGTTGGCCCTTTGCAGGCCATTTGGGATTGACGTAATCAAAGTTAAAGAACTCTAGTCTAACAGCGCATTTTTCTTTTAACATTTCTAGTTTTAGCTTAAACATGTCATTTCTACGCGCTTTGGGAAACGTGTTGGTAAGAAGAACGTCTGCTGCACGTCCAGTAAGGTCGTTAGGCTCAGTGAAGGTGAGTAGAGCAAGCGATCCATGCTGCTCCATGCTTCGGTAGCTAGGCAATGAACTGCGGTAATTATTCAACGGGCCGTTTTTTTTTTGCAGCACCTTTCGTCCGATTCTGCGGCGTTGCAACAAGGTAATGGAAGCAGTTCGCTGCACGCAAAGTTTCCTGGCGCGCTGGAAGCTTCATTCGTAACGACTCCCAAATTGGCATTGCCGGAAAACATCGAACCCATTCCTATCTATCGCGTGATGAATAGTGAAGGTACGATCGACGATCCATCGCAAGAACCGAACCTGGAGCAGACGACCGTGCAAAAGATGTTCCGTGACATGGTGCTGCTGAACACCATGGACAAGATTCTGTACGAATCCCAACGGCAAGGGCGCATTTCGTTCTATATGACCAACTTTGGAGAGGAGGCAAGTCACATCGGTAGTGCAGCTGCCCTCAGTCCGGAAGATTGGGTGTACGGACAGTACCGTGAGGCTGGAGTGCTGGTATGGCGCGGCTTTACCATTTCAGACTTTATCAACCAATGTTACGGAAATGCCGAGGACCTTGGCAAGGGTCGTCAAATGCCGGTCCATTATGGGTCGCGGAAGCTAAACTTTGTCACCATTTCCTCCCCGTTGGGTACGCAAATTCCGCAGGCTGCTGGAGCGGCCTACGCATTCAAACTGCAACCGAACAATCAGCGATGCGTTATAACGTATTTCGGTGAGGGTGCCGCTTCCGAAGGCGATACCCATGCGGCCTTTAACTTTGCGGCCACGCTCGACAGCCCAGTTATCTTTTTCTGTCGCAATAATGGCTTTGCCATCTCTACTCCCTCCAAGGAACAGTATCGTGGTGACGGTATTGCGGGGCGTGCTGCCGGCTACGGCATGGCCGCATTGCGCTTCGATGGAACTGACGTGTTTGCAACGTACAATGCTACCAAGCTGGCCCGAGAATATGTGTTGCGCGAAAACAAACCTATCGTGCTCGAAGCGATGGCGTATCGCATCGGGCATCATTCTACTTCGGACGACAGTACGGCATACCGACCGGCAGAAGAGTTAGAAATTTGGAACACCGTGGAGCATCCGATCACGAAGCTGAAACACTACATGATCCGACGCGGCTGGTTCGACGAGGAAAAGGAGAACGAGTTTGTAAAATCGGTCCGAAAACAGGTACTGGCCCAGATAAACCAATCGGAACGCATTCCCAAACCGGATTGGCGCGAAATGTTCCAGGATGTGTACGAGGAGATGCCGACACACCTGAAGGAACAGCTGCGTTCGATGGAGGAACACGTCGAACAGCACCGTGAGCACTATCCCCTGAAGGACTTCAAACAGTAGCAAGCCGTGGCCGAATGGATGTCCGGCGCATATGATGGCCATGGCGTACCAATTTCGAACCTCGTTCACAAAAGTGCATTTATTAGCTAGGTAAATTCTTCACTGCAATCCTGTTAAAAAAAATCGGACCGAAAGACGTAAAACACGAAGTTTTTTATAACTTTTTCGAGGTACCAAATCGTGTGTACCTTGTGCCTAATGGTTTTCCTTGCTCTAAGCAAAAATATACATCTATATTACTTGTAATTTATTGCGGCCTTTCTTTTTCACTCATTCACGCAAAACATGTTTAGCGGCGAATGGAGAAATCCTTGAATGAATAGGACGCTATTTCCTTGGGGACGCTAAAGACCGCCTTATCAATACGGCTCGATGGGCTCCCTTTGGTTTGCAGCCAATGTTTCCTGTGTGGTTAGACAGGTGAAATATTTAGTAAACGTTACTACGGTTACGGTAACTTGGGAGACGAGCTATGCTTACATTTCGTTCATCGGTTTTTCCTCACCCTCGAGCTGCCCCTTCACCGTATCATCGCGTGTATTCATACACCAACCTCGTAAGCCTAAACTTGATGCCTGTTTTTGGGTGTACTACAATATGAAATCCACCGAGGATTAAAATATCCCACAGCAATTTGCACCAAACGGTCTATTTTTGTACTATTCTTACCTTACGAAAGAACACTCCTGTAAAGCAATAAATATCTGTGAAGCATCGAATTACGAGCGGTTTATGTAGATATTTCATACCTTGAACAATTCCAAAGATTTCAAAATCACAGGCAAACAATTTAGTCGACATTTTTAAAAATGTCGAAGGGTGTTCGATGCACGCTGCACTGGCACAGCTTTCCTCGGTTTTGTGACCGTCGATTTCGGATGCACCGTAAACTATTCCATCCGTTCGCTGGTAAGTTGCTATGATTGCAGCAAAGGATATGAAAATAAACAACAAATCATATGGAATCATAGTGACAATTGTAGTTGGTGTTGTGTATCAGGGGTTTTCAACACCAGCAAGTACGCGTCCTTTTAAAATTCAGCAACAAAAACACAAGGAAAAGAAACACTGGCAATAGTAAACGAATAATTAAGCATTTAATTCTCCTGTATTGTCAAACAAACAATCTAAAATAATAGAAAGCCAATAAAACGATGAACACAGTTTGTCATGGCTTGAAATTGGGTTCACCAGAATTGTAAAACCACAGCTCCAAACCGTCACATTGCGACGCGCAACATAGAATTGTTTGAATTTTACTTTCTGTTGAATATTCATAACGAACATGATTTATTTTCGATTTAAGTGTGCGTCAAGTATATCGTCCCCATGGATATATTGTAGCGCGATCATTTGCGATCCATTCGTCCTTTGATTCCTTCTTGGTTTAGTACAACCTTCTTGGACTGGCCGCGGCGTACATGGGTGAAACGAAACGTCTGACCACAGTAGGCGCATTTCAAACGTCTCAGCACAGTCAAACGCTTGAATCTATCAAACGTCAAATATCGTTGGCGCCAATGTTTTCATTTCACTTTGGCTTTATGTTTGAGCGCGTATTTGCGTATCTCGTGTGAACGATTTATTTTCAGCCAGAGCTGTGTGTAAAGTTGTCTAAAAGTGTGTTCTTTTATGTGAAAACAATCGTAGGTAAGCAAGAAAATCAATCAACCAGCGAAGTGCTTACGGTTTGACCTATTCTTCGATTTGCAGCTGTTTGCAAGCCCACCCGAACGCCACCCGAAGCCAAACTTTACAACTACCATACAATGCCTTTACTCAAGCGAAAAGCTTTACAGAAATGTCCGGAACCGGAACATCTTAAAGACAGCGATCAAGTGTTTGTGTGCGAAACTACAGGTGAACTTTTTAGCAACTACGACGATTTCTTCATGCGTACAATGCTGTTATCCTCCACCGTATGGAGCTGTGTGATGACTGGACGAACCAATTTGACGTATATGGACGCCCTTGAGAGTGAAAAGTCTGCCAAGCGTACCCTGAAGACATTTCCTGCTGCACTGAAAGGTCCTTTACTGCTTATCGCTTCCCGTACCAAGCGCACGGCTATACACGACCTTGCCAGCGATGTTCACGGGTATGCGAAAGATGTATTCTTCAAGGGCGAAACTGTGTACACCAAAGCAGGCGATCCGGAAGTGATCCGCAAGGCCAAGATAGTGCGGGTGGTAATCAGCGATCCGGCAAGTGATCACATACCGTCCAGGTTAATCTACCACGTCGAAACTGTTGATGAGGCAACGCGTGCAATCTATACCGTTAGAGGCGAAGCTATAATGCGGGAACGGAACTGTCTGTCGCGCGAAAAATGCAAACTTTTTCTGAAGCAGCACGTTGAGCTGGGAGCAAATCAGATGTTGTGCGTGAAACAAAAATCGTTGGAACTTTTCGTTACGTCCAAGGGCTGCACTGACGACAAGGTGTTTTATGGGCAAAGTCCCGATTTCAAAGTTTCCAAAAAATTGCAGTCTCCACGCGACAAACCTGTAAAACCAGCCAAAAGCTCAAAGCAAGCGGGCCAACAACAAGCCAATCCGACGCATCAGCAAAACCGGAAGCAGCCAACCATCGAAAAATACCTTAAACAGTCAGCAGCCGACGATTCCGTGGAAGTAAAAAAAGCGACAAAACTTTTGGAAGCTAAGAAAACACGTCAGGAAGAGCTGGCTAGGAAGAAAGATCTGGCCAGGAAAAGAATGCAGCTAGAAAGGACGCTACTAGATTCACAGGTTGCACTTGCGCTGAAGGAATATAGCTCAGTAAAAGAAGATCTGGAACTGATCGACCAGCGCGTTATTCCGCCGGCACGTGAGGTGCAAGCGTTAATTGGTGCCGATAATTTCCCTGACTTTCTCTTTATTCTGGAGTTTTTGAATACCTTTGGCGATTTACTTTCAATCGAAACTAAATTTCCAAATGGGATAACGGTGGAGCAGCTCGAGCGAGCGTTAATATTACGCGAACCCAATGGGCCATTGTGCGACATTCTGCAGGTGTTACTGAGTGCGTTATTCGGTGCATCGCAGGATACAGAATCTTCAGAAGAATCTAGCCTAGAACTGGGAACGAAGAAATTGATGCGCTGGAGCCAAGCCAAATTATCAATGAATATTGCTGATCTACCACTGGATTGGACGACCGTTTCCGAGCTATTGCGATTGTATCTTGTCGTGAATAGTGGACCTGAATCGATTGGTGATGCTAGTTTCATCCTGCATCGTGACTATCCACACATAATTCGGACCTTGACTACCCATACCGTCTTTCAGTTATCGACCAAGGACGTGATGCAAATAATTTGTACCCTCATCCATCATTTGTTAATGACCAATGAGGTGCTGAATCGGGTGGAAAAGCTAGGGGAGGATCGAATCTTGATCAGGAACAATCAATTAGAACAGCGGCGTTTAGCACAGAAGAAAACTTTGCTAACACAGGCGACGTATGACCAGTTTAAGAAAGAGTTAGCGTCTAAGGTTGCCCAGCTGGCGGACAGTGAAATAGGAGAATATCAAAAGCAAATGGAGCAAAAGCTGAAGAACGACTTAGACGTAATCGAAAACGCAGACCTCGCCAGAATGAAGGACTTAAAACGCGTAGAGAAAATGTTCAAGCAGAATAGTTGTTTTTACCAAATGTACCTTGGATCAGACCGCGGGTTCCGTAATTATTGGCAATTTCAATCACTCCCAGGCGTGTTCGTGGAGCACGACACAAAGTTTGCTGGACGTTGTATGGAACATGTGATTAAAAACTTTCCTGCTTTGGCACAATGTGAACCTAAACTGCGTAAGAAATTTATCGCCTTTTCAATCCTCGAGTGCGCTGGGAATAGTGACGATTTGATTGATGTAGATGCGCATGGAAACCTCAAGTGCGAGGATAATGTATACGAGCAACTGTTGTACCGTGGTAGCTCTTTGTTACCGAAAAGTACAAAACGGAAAAATAATCCATTTTTACTGGTTCAACCAAATGGGTCGGTAATGGCAGAAGACGAGAACGCTACTTCCAAAACAACGAACACTGCTGAAGCGAATAATAGCAGCTCTGACAAATGTCCAAGCAACCGTGATCTGCTCATGTGTACCGGTGACGAAAAGAGCTGTCCTGTCCATACCTCCATCCACCAAAGCACCGCCACATGGAGCTACTATGCAACGGCACATGAGTTGGATGCACTCATCAGCAGTCTCAATCCGAGCGGTGTTCGTGAAAAGCCGCTGCGAGAAACGCTTGAATTGTACCGCGATCTCATCGCATCGCGTTTGGAACAATGTCCGGTTGCAATTTTCGCTGTTCAAGAAAATGATCGTTCTGCTGTACTGCCCAGTATGGTAGAGCCGCACCGTAAGAAGCATGACAGCCTTCCACGAGCACCAGACATGACTCCGCACAATGAAACATTAGAGACAATGTTCCGAGAATATTTAGTGGATTTGGAGGTAAGGATCACTACCGGATGTTTGGGTGAACTAAAGGTTAACAATGTTGAAAAGTGGCGTAATGCAATCTTGAATGGCTCATACGATTCACAAATCACTGGCCAATTGGAGTGGGGAATCCAACGGATTCGAAGCGAGAAGTATGTAAAGAAAAGCAACCAAGAATCTTCCAGTGACGAATCAGAGGAGGAGGAAGACATTGATCTTTTCCTAATGAGTACAAATGATCCGGGTAGCAATGTAACGAAAACATCCAACACTAACGGATCTCTACAGGGAGGTACGGGCCCAGACACGGTACGTTCCTTGGCCTCTGCGTTACTTCAAGTCGCACAAAGTATTGATCCAAAATTTTTGAGACATCCTTTTGGGCCAAAAGGGGTCTGCAAGGACCGTAATGTGATCATGCACTGGCAACACTATGGCCAGCAAAGGAAGCAGCGCTGGGAAGTGTCACTAATGCGCACAACTTCCATTTCACAGTTGTTTTTACACTATCACATACTGTACGATGCGATTCGGTGGTCTAGATCGATCGAGCGTGTTGTATGCATGGTTTGCCGACTGAAAGGTGACGCCAGTGTGACGCTTTTGTGTGACGAGTGTAACCGTGCCTGCCACATGTATTGCCTCAAACCGAAGCTGAAGCAAATTCCGGATGGTGACTGGTTTTGTATGCAGTGTAGACCAGAGGATCACGCGCCGCAACAAAGCACGGGGACCCGCAAACGAGTTCAAACCAATGATTACATTGAATCGGAGGACAGCGAGAATGATGCAAAGAAGGAAGAGGACGGTGAAGATGATAATGAGAGTGATGTATCGGATGCTGAATTGGAATCAGAAGACGATACATCGTCAACCGAAGAAGATGATGATGCGAGTATTGAAGATGAGGAGGAGGCTGAAAGTTTAAAACCGAAAATTATATTTAACAAAAAACCTGCCGTACAGAAGGTAAAGCAGCCTACGATCAGCGCTAAACCGTCAGCTCGCAAACGGACCGTGGCAAATGTACAAAACCAAGAATCGCAACGAGATCCACCGAAACGGTCTCGGAAATCCAATGCGCCGCAAAAAGAAGAACCACCCAGCAAGAAAAGAAAATCTTCGGATAGTGCCAACTGCTCAAACGGTGGACGCCGATCGCTGAGACTTTCTGGCCGCAATTGAGTAATGTAAAAGCAGCCGTTCTTGGCTCTAACTCGTTTTTTTTTTAAACATTACTGCCTCCCTTGTCGTGTGTATTGTATTGAATCGTTTCTGATGTATAATAATTGCTCATAGTTTTCGTTAGTTTAAACATCTAGTTAAGAAATTAATTACCACAAGGAAGTTTTCTCAAGTTCTGTGTAGCTAGCCGGAATTATACATTAATTTAAAATAAACAGATGAAAAAACAAAGTTTGAAATGTAAATTTTATTTTTTAGAATTGAACGCCATTTACTTAAATTCTGGTTTGTATCGGAACCGAACATGCATCACAGTTTATTGCTTACTTTGAAGACTTTAGCTGTTAATTTTTTAAATCCTCGTACAATCCACTTGGTAATAACGAAAATAGGAATTCAATCCGAGCTCAACCTTTGAACGGTGCAGTATCAACGGCGAAGCAACCCCGTGCTAGCGCACGCACGTCAGTCCCAATTGTATCTATCGCCCAGCGTACGCAAGTAAAAACAAAAGGTGGTGCGTGCCGAATTTGTATGGGAGCTCGCGAAGAAAGCGAAGGAAAGATAGCGGGGCCAACAACACACCTGTCAAAAGCGCGAAAGAAATCTGCAAAGCACAATCCGCCAACGACGACGGACGATAACGTTAAACAATAACAACAGCAACAACACATCGCTAACAACAACCCTGGTTCAGC
>KZ062621.1:64950-77770 GCA_002091835.1 Anopheles maculatus
GCTCTGGTTGCGCCAACAGTGAAGGTGAAGGAAAAGCAGAAAGAAGAAAAGTGAAACGATAATCCCCCTTGAAAAGAGAAAGTATCTGGCGCTAGTGCTAGCGCGTTCGAGGAAGTCTTCCTTTTGGCCATTTGCCGTTTTTGGTTGTTTCCGTGCGTCTCGGTGCGTAGTGGCAGATACAGAGCATATTCTTAACCTCTGTCTGCTGCTGAAAAGGGCCTAGATTGCGTATTAACTGCGAGTTGGTCGCCCCTTCGTGAAAAGAAGACACCTTTGGATGGTTGGCGATACGGTACGATACCGGACCAGTGAGGAGCGAATGGTGCAATCGCGGAAAATCGAAGTGTTGCACTGCAGAGATACACGATAGAGTAAAAAATGCATAAAGGGTAAGGTGTTTTTCCGTATCACCGTAGTTGAACCCTGTTGAAAAGTAAATTGCGCTGCTTTGCTGCTTCAAAATATGGTTCACCAAATCATATTACGTGACACAAATTAATCTGTAGTGGCAGTGCGTGCGCGCGTGTGTGTGTGGCAGTTTTTATTTTTCTTGCCTTATTTCGTGTTTCGTGTTGCTTATTTTGTGCGTCGCGCGTAACCGTACCGTCGGCTGGTGTCCGCCAAAGCAAACCTGCCTGAAAACAAAAGGAAAAAGAATACATAAATAAAGCGAACGTAACGTCAAACGGGCCTTGCGGTATCGCTCGTTGATTTGATAGCAGCCGCAAGCAAACGCCGTCAGTGATAAGCGGGGCCCGCGGGTTCAACCTCGAACGGAACCGAAGTGGTGCATTGTGTGTGTGGGTGTGTGTGTTAAACGTTGATCGAGCCTCCCCCGAGGGTGTTTTGATTGTGACCGGTTTTGGGAGAAATGTGTAACTTATTTTGCTGCAATAATCTGCACAGTGCGCCGTGGTAGACGGTGCTTTACTTCGTTCGGTGGTTCCGCGTGGAAAAGAAAACAAACATCACCAGCGAGGAGCTCCGTGGGACGCTCTTTTAATCGGCCGTAGCAGGGATTGCACGGCTGGTAGCGGTTTAAACGTGATCTTCAGCAGCGCTTGGAAAAGCTGGGTGAACTATATCTAGGTCATCTGGTAGGGATACTGCTAACGCTGCTTGTCAACTTGGAGGAAGCAACCCGCTTCTGGTCGAAAATACGGCGAAAAATGGATGGCAGCAGTGGAGGAGGAGGTGGTGGTGCTGGTGGTGGAGCAAACAGTGGTCCACCGAGCGTAGCACACGCTTCCTCGTCCTGTCTAATGGCGACCGATCCAGACATTACCGCTTATCTAGGAAACTATCCACAATATTCTTCTCGGCACAGTGTGCCCTGCAGCCGGGCAAGCGTTACTGCCGGATTAGCAAATGGAATTACCTCTACCGGCCGGTGGGAAACGATGACCGCTGGTGCGTTACCACGCAAGAAAAGCTGGTCCGAGTTGAAATCAATCGTTAATGAAACGCGCCGGCAAATGGCCACGACGATGGCTACGTCCTTTCCGATGAACGTAAACTTTCGCACATTGTCCGATGGGCGAACGCGGGTTTACTTTCTTAGCCCACCACCGGCCAACGGTTGGGACACGATGCTGTTTTACGCGGATGTTCCGAATACTCAGCCGACGGATGCACGGAGCAGCAAGCACAAACACAAGGAGGATGACAGTGATATCGATCTGGACGAAATGCAGTCCGGTGCACGACCAAAGCCTCACCTCGAGTGGCACCAATTGCTGGAGTCGGTACTGGGACATCTTCCAACAGCAAACTCGCGCGAAGTGCAGCTAATGCTGGAACGCAAGCGACTCTCGATCTGGGGTATTACTTCGTACGAGCTCCACAAATCGAGCGGCAAAATCGTTTTTCCTGCCTGCACCACACTTTACCAGTGTTTGGATACGGGTTACGAGGTAAGCGAGAAGAAGCTATGGCACGCTAACGCTATCGCTCGGGATGTTGGTATGCTTACTAAGAAGCCACCTTTACTTTTGCACCATCTCTTCGTAGGAAAATACACTCTTCCCTTCGGAGCTTCGGTTTTCGCAGCGAGCAGCAGTGATCGATCCCCAGATATGCCCACAAAACTCGGACCTGGTAGCGTTTGTGTGCAACGGAGACATTTGGGTAGTGCATACGCACAGTGGCCATAGTGAGCGGCTTACGTACGCTCACGATGGACGTCGTTCGTTCGCCGAGGATCCACTGACGGCGGGCGTACCATCGTACGTAATGCAGGAAGAGTTTAGTCGATACCAGGGATTTTGGTGGCAGCCAGAAAGTCACGGTAAGTAGAACCTTTTTAGGATCCTGCAGTAGCTATGATCCAGGTGTGCGCCAGTTGCCGTGTATTTTTACTCTAACATACACACATATCAACGAGGGCAAAGAACTTAAAGGTTTTGTACTGTTACACTTGGCGCTGTAAGATGATCTTGCTGGGCCGTACCTTGATACTGTTGCTTAAGATGTGACATTTAACGTTTCGCACATTATTGTACACCCGAACGCAACGTTTCAATTACATCAAAGGTCACACCAATGGACCTTAAAAGTGCCACCATATGGCACCTGGTTTAAGCTAGACTGTGGAACAATCCTTATCATTATCTGACATCCGGCAGCCAGATCAACCCCTTTGTAAAGATGTTAACTTCATAATCGGTGTTCTGTAAACTTCACCATCTCTGGACCACTACTCCACTTAACTTCACTATTTACCTGATGCACAGAGAAACTGGTTCCGTTTTGTATTACACTATCGAAGTTGAATTTTATCACTGTGATACGCGATAGAAATATACTTTCGTTAATGAAGGTTCACCACACACTTTTTAGACGCTACTACATGGCTGGTTGATGCTCGAACGTTCACCGTAAACATACACACAATGTTCATTGCTCAGTCAACACAGCTCTCCCACCATTTGGGAAATGATCAAATCCCTTCCTTGGTACACTAGAAAGGCTGTGTGCTTAAGCTTTTCCCCATATGCATCATCATCATCATCATCATCATCGTCAACATCATGATTATGATCGTACGTGTCTGTTTGAATAATGATCTACCTACCGCTGCTAGTTGCGTTAGTTTTGCATGTTTCGCGATGCTGTTAATTGCCACCAAATGGGGTGGTTTTATGAGACATCCGGCAAAAACAAAGCTCTTTGGCGTAAGGAGGATAAGAAAAGGTTGCAAAAACAAATCCATCGTGTAATTTTACTGTACCAGCACTAGAACGAGCATTGTGTTTTAGGACAGCGGGCATTCGGTGGGGACATTAAAGATGTTAATGATGTCTGTATTGCGCGGATTATGTTGCTTCCTTTTTCGCTGCTCAAAATAATTGTGAAAGGTTAGAGCTTATTCATTTCGTCTAATGTGTTCTAACAGCTTTTATCAATCTAGCAAATATCTAAAATTACAGATCTGTCGCTACCAACGCTCTTATTTTGCGTAAGTCTAATCAGAATTTTTACCCTAAAACGGGTCTGTTTTGAGCGGTAAAGATTTGAGTTAGCCACTTTTACAAGTTTGATAATAATTTATTGATACAATTTACACATCCTCAGCAATGGGGATGTTCGTTGTCACAGCCTGTAGCGGCGTAGGCCGGGTATTGAAACTAAGTCACAGAAAACCCGAAATTGTAGACCGAGACTTCCCGAGGTTGATGTGCCCACATAACTAGAAGGAGGATCTGCGAGCCTCATGATCGAAATATTGCACAAACTAATCGGTTTTACGAAATCCATGGCGGTCAATGCTCCCTATAATGCGTGTCCAAATAGGGTGCAACTATATATATACCCGATGCGTTTTTCGGGGGATTAAACGATGAATTGGAACTCAACTTAAGGTATAGAAAATAGAGAGGAGAAAATCACACAACAATCTGAGTAAAACTGAAAATTGAGATGATCGAACGAACCGATACACGTGAGTACGTGCGACCTTCACCGTATCTGACCGCAATCTCCTTTTCGGGCAGGTTTCTGGTGAATGGTGTCTAAACGCAAGATGTGATGATATTTTTTTTTCCCCCGTAGAGCCTGTACAGTTGGTTCGATGCTTTCTACATACTTTACTAGCTCTAGCCCATGCCATATTGCTACATTAATGAGGTGCTGTAACAATAGATATACCGGCGACATGTTAATTTAAAAATATGTTTCGGTATACAGGTGTGTGATGTACAAATAATAAAGTAAAATTGAGAAAAAAAACCTAATGGTAACTAAAATAAAATCATTTTGAGAGAAGTGCTATTTATCTGTGAGTAAATGGAAAATATACTGAAGAATGCATACTTAGCAGTTAGGAGAAGCTGCTCGGTGTTTGCTCGGCTCTGCATTACCCGCTGTTAATCACGTTTAAAATGTCTATCTCCTTACGGGACATTCGCCTTAGTGGCATGTTCCATCGTACTTCATATCGATATCAGTATGAATAATTTTGGTCGTGTTTCGGCAAACCGCATTGCCGAAACTGTGTGAAAACGTTCCACAAAATAAATAATTATCAGCGTTGTTCGATTGTGCCTTAATAACAGGCGATGGTGGTGGTGAAGCGATCGATTGGGACAGACTGAGTGAGGCGTTGCGATGCACAATAGGCGTTTCAGCGTTTGTTTCTCACCGCCGATGATTGACTCTTCTGGATACGATATGATACATTAACAGTAACACGAGTAAACACCCGTACGCTTGTTTTCATACCATTCAATTCCTCTACACCAAACTGTGTACCTGATTGTAGCCACTTGCAGGTGATTGTGTGACCGAATGAGATTGAGATGTAATTTTACGAGTAATTTCGCCAACTCCCCGTACCGTTTCAACATAGAACGTGCGTACTGCGTTTGGCATACGCAAACTCGACCGTAAACAGTTGGATGGAGTTTATCGATGCAGTGCATGCATGGGCGCATCTTGCACAAACCGGTGTGCCTTTTTTTGTTTCCTTTTCGTGTTGGCGATCTAGAAATGTTACACTGTTAAGCCACTACTTATCCATATTTGCATTGCGTATGTTCAGTTGTGTCTTAAGTGGGTGTATGTTTTTTTTGTTTGTTCTGGTAGCTTGTTAATGGTGCTAGACCCCATGTTTAATGATAGCATTGTCCATGTAAAACATTACTTTACAGATAGCAATAATTTTAATTTATACTACGTAACGAATCAGTACTTACGATTGCTTTCGCCGTCCTGAGCTACTGTAGGAATATCCAAAATTGTAAGTTGCCTATCGTTTATCGTTTATTGGATTGCTTCATTTGGTGTCTAATTTCCAGTGATCAGTCTCAGACGTTTAAACCCCAGTAAATCGGTGTCATTCTCATAAGCTCAAAAGCATAGCATCGCAAACTTTATTAAAGCATACTGCACTGTTTTATAAACGTCCACAGTGTCTGGAAATATTAACCAACATTATCGGTCGTTCGCGATCACGACGGTTTGGATTGATTAGGCGACGTGGTAAAAATCAATGATTAAAATGCCGCCTTGTTGTGTGATCTGTGGCCGCGTTGGTCATCAAACGCGTCAATATATTTTTACGTAAAACAAAGTTTTGCTATTTGGTACCCAGCAGTTGTCATTCAATATCTGGTGGTAGCAATCTGCAAATCGGTACCGTGTGTAGCATAGCCGGAAAAATTGTTCCTCCAGTTGATTTAGCACAGTTTGTTATATATTCGTTCGTATAGGCAATTTCTTTTGCTGATAGCTGAGTTTTAAAATGGCACACCCCAATTCCTAACGATGTGTAACTGGTAAGCTAATACAATTCTTTACTTAACTGTCATTGCTGCACCAGTGCATCGCGTGTCACGATTTGTTTACGCATGGACCAATTACTCCCAAAATTTTAAACCGGGGTGCGTGTAGGGCAGCATTAAGTTGGCTGTTATAACCACAAACGAAAATACCAAGAAAGAGGTTTTGGAGAACTTGTAAGGCGGAGCGCAACAGAAAGGATTGCCTCAAAAAGTCGAATACAGTTCGATGCGTTTCAAGAAGCGACTGCTTGCTCCCTACCCAAGTTGAAAGCCACCGACGGTCATTTGGTCGTGCCCACTACAAACGGAGCCCGGTCGGTAGCTGGTTACTATAAAACCGCCGAGTAACCAGCACAAAAGCATCATTCGTCGGTGTTCTGCAGTAAGACACAGGTCGAACTCGAACTTAACCGTGTAGTATCAGCAGCATCTCGCCAAGAAGAAAGAGTGTCTCTAGTGTGCAGTTCTTAAGTAGTGCTGGATTAAAGTAAATCATAATGAAGGTAAAGAAAAGAGTTTTATCTGTAAGCTTCTAGCTAGACGGATATCAAAATTAAAGCTTCTCAACCATTGCCCCCTTGCATTGCAGTCTTTCATTGTGTTGTCCATGGCGTTGGTGGTCGTAGCCGGTGCAGCTGTTGATGGTGGCAAAGCCAAGCGAGGCATCTGGGACTTCGGTTCTGGTCACGAGTCTTCCTTCAGCGGTGGTGATTTTGGAGGGCATGATTTCGGTGGTCACAAGGAGGAGGTGAAACATGTAACGATCGTGAAGAAGGTACCAGTGCCTTACCCGGTCGAGGTGACGAAACATGTGCCGGTCGAGGTGAAGGTACCGTACCCGGTCGAGGTGGAGAAGAAGGTTCCGGTTTACGTGGAGAAAAAGGTCCCAGTGGTGGTTGAGAAGAAAGTACACATTGACCGACCCGTGCCGTACCCGGTAAAGGTGCCAGTGAAGGTACCAGTCATCCACAAGGAGTACGTCGAGGTTCCGAAACCATACCCGGTCCATATCGAGAAGCCGGTACCGGTCATTATTAAGAAGCCGGTGTACATTGAAAAGACTGTTCCCGTGTCCATCCACATCAAAAAGAAGTCCCACTGGCATTAGAAGGTTTCTGTGGATGGTTAAGCTTTGTAAATAAATAGACTCACTAGAGACCAATTGTGCGCATGTCTGCTGATAGACATGAAAAAACTTAAATTGTCTTATTTTGATTAATTGTTTATCTGTTTGAGAATTCTCTATTTTGATGATGATATGATTTTAGATCATTGAAAGAATTTAGACTAAAAACCATTGAAGACTTGAAGCCAATTTTGATCATGGCTTGCATCTTTACCAGTAATTTCCTCTATATATAGTGCAATATATTTCCTACATTAGAGTATTTTTTAATTCACCGCGTTTACTGCATGTCTGTGCAGTTGTATAACGAAGAATTGTCTCTTTCGAAACAGTATCTAGTGTTGATAACGACCTTTTTATATTTACATTATTTGAAACCATCCATCCAACTAGCTGGGCACAGCTGGTAGCGTTTATACTCCATCAGCTAACATTTTTTTTGCCTCTAATCAATCCCTTAACTGGAACATTAGCAAGTCGCGGCGATGTGACCATTAAGCTATCAAATGCCGACTAAAAGCGGCTGCCTATGTGCGAGAGATAATAAGGTTCGATCATGTAATAATTACTGTTGTGTTCTTGACTATGCGTGCGTACTCTTTGACTTCTCGTTTATGACTGTGTATTTTCTCTTATGATTAACCTACTCATACATGTCTACTTAATACTACTTACACACTACTTACATACTCTAATCGACACACTAATACTATTTACAACTCTACATTCTCCCCCTTAAACGAAGTTTACAACTCTTATGAATCTCTCTCCCCTTTAAACGGAGTTTCTTATTTGGGGTACTTAAAACGTGGTTGTCCTTCCAACCTTTTGGACCTTCGCACTGGTGGTGGACTCGATTCGCTTCTTTTCCTTTTGTACGACCACTTTTTTGAAATCGACGCATTCGTTATTATCGGCCTATGATGCATTACTCTGCTTCTTAATTGATTTTTATGTACTTTACGAATGATACCATTTATGCTTATTAAGTATATTAGTTCACTTATTCTCTTTTTTACTACGGCTGGAATCCATCTCACAAGTTCCTTAAAATGGTTTCTATAATATACTTCCTCTTCTTCATGGAATTTCTCTTCTGCACATTTCTTCATAGTATTTTGTGTTTGCTTTTGATCTTGTTCAATAAAATTTCTTTTCTGTGCAGCTGTAGGGTTAATTTTCGCAATTACTGTATGTGGTACATAGCAAAACACTTTTTCAGATGGTGCTACTTTTGTTACTGTACACGGACTGTTTCTATAACTTATTAAAAACTGATTAAGTTTCCTTTGTAGATTTAGTACCTTGAATCTCGCATCTAATAGATATTTCTTTAGTGAATCTTTTACCGTTCTCACCGCTCTTTCAGCTAACCCATTAGATTGTGGGTGATAAGGTGGTGATTTGCTGACTTTAATACCCTTCGACTGTAAGAATGATTTAAACTTCTCTGAGTTGAATGGAGGCCCATTATCAGACACTATCTCTTCTGGCATTCCAAAACATGCGAAAAATGTTTCTAGCATTTCGATAACATAATCTGTCTTTATACTTTTCATTATTTTAACTTCTATGAATTTCGTGAAACTGTCAACAATTATCATGAGCGTGTTATTTTCGAAATAACAAAAATCTATATGAATTCGCTCAAAAGGACGTAAACTTTCTGGCCATTTTGTTGTGACTACTTCTTTCGGTATTATTTGTCTGGACTGACAGATTGAACAAAACTTAATGACGTTATAAAAATCCTTATCCATATTCTTCCACCAGACTAACTTCCTTCCCCCGTGCTGGGACCCCGAACGCGAAATCAAAGTTAAAGCTGGTTCAATTTCGGCTCTCGGAAAACCTGCGCATAACGGATATTTGCATCAAAGAGCTACAGTGTCCTTTAACGTTCGCCTTTCCCTGGTTGGAGTATATAGTGCGAATCGGTTGGACGCCGGCCTCTAAGTAGTGAGTAGCACCAAAGTGCTCCGATTAATAAAGTAGATCATGTTAAAGATGTTTCATTCGTTTTCATTTCAGCATCTGGGTACAATTGCTCGATCGACCTCAGCAGCGACTTGAGCTGGTACTGTTGCCACTGGACAACTTTTGTGAAATCTACAGCAGCAGCTCTTCTTCGCCGAACTGTGGAACAACAGCAAGCAGTACGACGACGGCTGCTGGTGCGTCTGGTGCAAACAGTAGTAGTGCAGCGGCTGGAACATTGTATGGCTCATCCCCCGGGCAGCAACACTCCGTTCAGCATCTTCATGGCCATCATGCACACCCGCCACGGAAGTCATCCTCTGGTTGGCGTTCACCGCTAGACAAATCGACGCGCCCACTGCAAGTGATCTATTCGGAAACGGCCACCAGCTGGGTAAACGTGCACGATGTGCTTCAGTTTGTCGAGCTGTCGGAGCAGGAGGTGACGTTCCTGTGGGCTTCCGAGAAAACAGGCTATCGTCATCTGTACTTGATTACATCTAGTCTTCTTCCGAACGGATGCAATAGTAGTAGCAGCAGCAGCAGCAACAGTAGTGTTTACAGCAATAGTTACAATAGCAATAGCGTCGGGAATCATCACACCACAAACCTCAGCCATGCACATCACAAGCAAGGACATGACGAAGCGAATAATGCTACGTTTCAAGCCACGGACCACTCGTTTCCGTCAATGGCTTGTATCGGTAGTACGCTGATACCGCGCATTGTCAACAAGGTGACTCTTACGGGTGGTAACTGGGAAGTGTTGGGTCGCAATGTGTGGTTCGACAGGTTGCGCCAGCTGGTGTATTTCATGGCGCTTCGGGAAACGCCCCTAGAGAAGCATCTTTACGTGGTAAGCCTTGTAAATCCAAATCAACTGCGATTGCTAACCATGCCTGGGTTTTCGTTCACCGTCGAGTTCAACGATGTAAGGAGTTTAAGAAGCCTGCTGTAAGTTGTCCTTTTATGTGCCAATACTAACAGTTTTCGTTCGCCACAGGACTGTACACTATTTCTACAAACGTACTGCAATATCTCCACGCTGCCATCGTGGGAATTAATTCGGATAAGGCACGATGCAGACGGGAACAGCAATGGTTGCAGCGTACCGCCGGTTGACACACTGGAGCTGATCTCGGTGGGCTATCTGGCCGAGGGCGGGCCCTCGGAAAATACTCAGTACAACCCCTCCATATACAGCCCGCAGATCTCGACCGGGGAAGTGCTATACGCGATGGTGTTCAAACCGCACAATTTCATGCTTGGCGTTAAGTATCCCACCGTGCTCAATGTTTATGGTGGACCGGAAGTGCAAACGGTTAACAATACGTTCAAAGTAAGTTTTCCACTATTGCCCTCTTAATTGGCTAGCGAAATAAAGAGTTGTATACCAATTCTTTCAGGGCATGCGTCAGCTCCGGATGCATATGCTCGCATCGCAGGGATATTGCGTGATTTGTGTGGATTCTCGTGGTTCGCGTCATCGAGGCGTCGAATTTGAGTCTTACATTCGGTGCCGGATGGGCACGGTTGAGCTGTCCGATCAGGTGGAAGTGTTACGGATTTTGGCCGATCAGCTAGGTTACATTGACATGGACCGGGTAGCAATACATGGCTGGTCTTATGGTAAGGGCGCTTCACAAATGCTTCACAATTAAACTATTTGTTTGATCATTGTTTTGTTGTGGATGCGGTCTATTCCAGGTGGTTATTTAAGTCTGATGGGACTGGTGCAATACCCAGACATATTCAAAGTTTCAATCGCGGGAGCACCGGTAACGAGCTGGGAGTATTACGATACTGGCTACACCGAACGCTACATGGATTTGCCGGACAACAATCGTTCCGGATATGCGGCTGGTTCAGTGCTCAACTACATTCAAAAATTTCCCGACGAGTAAGTTTATCATGTAATGCCTTTTTCCGGCTCGCGGCCAACACTAACGGTCATTCTTCTTTTCGGTCGCTACCCGCCGTAGGGACAACCGTTTGCTCATCATCCATGGTCTCATTGACGAGAACGTACACTTCTACCATACCTCACAATTGGTCAGTCGGCTGGTCCGGGCGAACAAACCCTATCAGCTGCAGGTGTACCCGAACGAGCGCCATTCGCTACGCAACCTGGAAGCTAGCAAGCACTACGAGACTAAATTGCTATCGTTTCTGCAAAACCATCTCTGAACCAACGAGCTGAACAAAGCGAAACCAAAAAGTCCCGCATCTGGCAGTGTCTGGTATAAGTCATCGGTTTGGAGGAGGTGGCGTTTTGCTAGTTGCCGGCGATTGTTTCGACGACCGCACAACGGCCGCAATCAACGTTCGGTAGCTGGTTACCGTCCATCAGGTTCGACGCCTCTCTCACTTTCAATCGAATCGATTCCGACGACTTGTTCATTGCGCTCGTCGATGATGAGCTTGGTGCGCAAGTTATGTCTCTTTCGTTTCCGTGACCTGCTAGACCGGTGCTAGGAAAGACGTTAAAGACCAACCGGTTACGCTTTTGTTCGTTCGTTTGTTTGGAAGCCCAAAAGCCTGATGCCCGCCATTTAATTGTGGAAAAAAAACGATGGAAGCAGCAGGATAAATATTTACCAGGATGCTACGAGGAAAGCTTTTAAGCATTAAGTGTAGAACATATAAATTATGGCGATAGTGTGCTCCATGTCTCGGTGCTCTACAAACTGCCCCCTCCCTGAACAGACTTCGGATACGACACTTTCTTCCGGCAGGCAATCTTTACTAGAATCACATTCTATCTCTCAACACACCACCTTATACGCGTGCTTGTTGGCAGATGTTGTTTGTTGGTTTTGTTGTTTGTTTGTGCAGTTTCTTTGGTTTCACGCCGGAAGCATCTGTGCTCGAACGAATTCGGTTGTTTCGCTGTTTAAGGCTGAATCACAATGTAAAAACAAAGTATAGCGTAGGTTGTGTGCAAGGTTTAGAGTGGTTGAATGTTGTAAGATGGTTGTTAAGATGCGTTTTTTTTATCCGTTTAAGACATTGTATTGCTCTCAGTTTTCAAAGTTCTTATTTTGTTGAGCCCGCTGGCAAAAAGTTGTTAGTCATTTTCACACGAAAAAAAAACATACTTTCATAGTCAACTACACAAAAACAAAGAAGTGTTCTGTTTGGTCTGTGTTGATACGGTTTTCCTGTTACTAGTTTGGAGTTTTAGTTCTTTGTGTGGTGTTACATTTTTTATTTTTAACAAATCTATAAAATCAAATGCGATAATTTTTCCCTATAAGCAGTAACAGCGATTGTGCAATGTTGCGGTTCAGATTCAATATAGTCGTGATGGTGCTTTTTGGTGCTTATGGCGACGAACATTCTGTGGTATGCCACAGATGCCTCGAAAACAAAAAAGAAAAGCATCGTGTGCATAGAATAAAATACTTAAAACTTGGACGTACACACACACACAAATCACACACCGATATGTGTTTGACGCTTTTAAGGGAAGCATACCAACGATACGGTTGAGCTCACCGCAAGTCCGAATCACTCAACGTACGGGTGCAGAACTAAATGGGTGAGAGGCAGTGTACGAAATGAATAAACTATTATGCTGAGAAAACAAACAAACATTTGTTACAAAACGTTGAAATAAAGCAAAGAGAAAGAAGTGGTAACAGGCAGTGTGTATTAATTAGAACTATAAATTTAGCTATTGGCGTTAAGGCAGTTTTGCGGGAGAGTATCATCTCCTAACGAATTACTTGAGCCGTAGCTATTTTCTTTATTTTTCAGCTTTTATCCATACTGTAGGCAGCGTTGGAAAAATGGGTGAAATTTGATGGAAAATACAGGGTGTTCGAGATAAATTTGACAGTTACATTTTTGTTTATAACTCGTGATTGAATTGGCATAGGAAAACAAGCAATACGTCATTCGACAGCTAAAAGTGTACGGAACAAGCAGCGAAAAC